>PVHY01001193.1:0-153220 GCA_004024945.1 Uropsilus gracilis
TAGTTTCCAACAGGCATTTAGCAGCTCATGATCCTCTGGGTCAGTAATTAAGGATGAGCTCAGCTGGCAGATCTTCCGCTTGCCTTGTCTGGGGTCACTCAGGTGGGTACCATCAGCTGGTGGATGGTTGCTGATTGGTCTCTACGGTCTCACTCACACGCCTGAGACTTAGCATCAGCTGTATCTGCAGTGGAAAGCCTGGACATCATGAATAATCAATACACTCATAGGGACTGCCCTCCCTCCTGCCCCAAGACCCCTCCTTGTCCTGAAGTCCAGCCCTACCAGGCTTTGTGAAATACCATGAAATCACCAGGCCACTTTTGCGATTGAGTGCTGTTCACTTAGCGTAGAGTACTCCCCTATTCTGCTCAGCAAGTCCTTGCTGCTTCAGTATTCATGGTGGCCTTCCCTGGGGAAGCCTTCGTTTTTCTTTTTCTTTTTTTTTTATTACACACATATTTATTTTTTTACATTGTTGTATACCCCAAGGTTCTCCCACCATGGTCACCCCTGAACTGTTATCTTGATCTCTTGTGCTCATCCCTACCCTAATGCCCCTCTCCCTCCTTTCCCCTCCCTCTCCCTCTCTGGCTGTATGCTTTAGTTCTGTTGTCAGTTAATTTTAACTTTTTCTCCTCTTTTTGTTTGTTTTCACCATGGGGAAGCTTTCTGAGACTACAAACAGCTCAGCTCTCCCATGGCTGCTCTCACAATAGCTTTCCTTCAAGTAGTGTATCTACCTGTCATTGCATTTTGTTCACATCCCTCCTACTAAGGCAGAGGCCAGAGCCTCTGAAGCCTCTGAAGAAGGTCCAGCATATATTAGTTACCAAATAACCACTGACAACATGTACAAACATATTCTAAAGCCGTTCCATTTAGATTTCACCCAAATCACAACATTTGTCAATAGCTAAAGACAACTTTTAGCTCAGAGATGAGCTCAGATTTTCAATTAGATCCGGTGTCTCATGATCTCACTGGACAGATATTATTTGACAGCTATTAAAATAGCACAATGAGACTTGTGGTCTCTTGGTTACAAGTTCTCTCCCCAAAAAGTTCTTAAAGATTGACTTATCCAACCTTAAGGAATGTGTTAGTTAACTGTTGCTGTATAGTAAATCTCTCCAAAGCTCAGAGACAGAAAAAAAATAACAATCATTGAATATTGCTCTGTCATCCATGAATTGGCTATCACGGGGGTAAGCTGACCTAAGCCAGTGCCCATAGAAGTGACTTTGCTCCATGTGACTGTCATCATTCTACTGTCACCAGTGGGCCACCACAGTAATGTTCTTCTCATGGCAGTGACAAAGACAGAGAGGTGAAGGAGGTCCCAGGGTCCTCTGAAAGCCTAGTTCCAGTTGTGACTCACTCTTCCTTTTGCCCACATGCCTTTGACCAGATCAACTGAGATGCTCACTCAAGTATCTCAGTCAAGCCAAGAGGTGGAGGAACACACTCCACACACAATGAGGTCATGACAAGGTATAAATTAGGGAGAAGTGGAAAAATCAAGGCTAACAATGCAGTCTACAATTTGAGTCAATTAAATGATGAGACGCTTTCAAAAGTAAATGGTCAAATGATAGCATATTTTTAATCAGTGTATGGGTTTAGATTTCTTTGAAAAGCAGTACCCTCAAAGGATCAACAGCAAGAAGGTACAAAAATTTTCACATTCAATTGTCAACAAAAATAAAGAAACATGACAAAAATGCATAATGTGGAATTCTGCTGGGATAATGAAAATAAAACATTAGGAAAAAATATGAGAAAATATAAATAAAGTATGGTCTTTAGCTAGCAATAATGCTTAGCTATGAGAAATAGTCTGAATGTTAATTGTCAACAATAAGGAAGTTGAGTATTGAGTATATGATAACTCTGTGGTTTTGAATTTAGATTGTAAATCTATTCTAAAAAATTTTCAATTGAAAAATCAGAGATTTAATATGGTTTATGCAAAACCATTGTGTATATTAATCAAGTATTTAGCCATATTGCTATCTTACAAATGTCAGATTTTCTGCATGAAGGGGTTGGGGGAGTTCCTTTTCTTAGACTCTGTGAACAAAAATTATACTCATGTGAGACATGAGTATAATTTACTTTACTTGGAAAGTGGTTGGGCATAACTGGAGAGGTCTCCTGTCAGAGCACCTGTCACCCAGGTGATACCAACAGCTGGAGGCTTAGAATCTCCCTTCTGGGGTTTGAAGCTGCCTCCTCCACCCCTAAGTGCCTTCCCTTTGGACTCCAGCTAGCCTCTCTTCACATATGCCCTCTATTCACTACTCTGTGTACTCATCTGTACAGAAAGTTAGACCAGATATATTCTAGACTCAACACCAAGTATCTATAATTTTGGAGTAACACAATGTTAACAGGTTAACTTAAAAATCCACAGCTACAATGGCATCAAGCTTTTCAATTTCATTTATTTTTCAATATCAAACTTCAATCCTACCTCCTTACAGGTAACCTTCCTTGACTGTAAGAGCCACCAGTTACTGCCAACAATGATCAATTTAATCACATAACCACATAGCTTTTGTTAGAGCATCTCAGCCTAAATGTAAGTTTCTTGAAGGCAGGAATCTACATAAGTATATCCTGTATCCTCCAAAGATTTGACAAAATGCTTGCTATATGCCTCCACCTCCACCCCACCAAATAACCAAGGCAGGACAGATGTTCTGCACCCCTTCCCTGGGCTAGCACAGGCTCTCTGAGTTTGCTTACAACTCACTGGCATAAGTCGCTGCTATGGCAACATGGCATCCCTCAAGTAGACCACGCTCCATGGAGTCGTGAAGCAGCTGCTACTGCTGGTCTCAACCAGTGCCATCTCTGCTTCCCTGAATTTTGTATTGGCTAGGATAATAACACAAATTAAGATACTTGCTGGTTTCTATTACCTTTTTTTTTTGTAAGTCATTTTTTCCAAATTTATGCATGGGAAAGAGATTGTTGGCAAACATACCATTTATTTCACTGAGGAAAAAGCTTTAAATGCTCAGTCATGTTTTCCTAATACAATTCAGTGCTTCCAAATTTGTTTACTGCTGCCTCAATAAACCCAAGTAAATCATGTTTTTATACACACATGCTATGCCCATATTGAAGAGATTTGTTAATAGGTTGTGTTTCTTGAATCTGAGTTTGAATACACCTAAAGCAATTGCACTGAAATTTTAGTCGATAGCAAAATGAATGCTAGCCAAGAATTACTATTTCATTTCAGTGAGCTCTAGTTTAAGGATGTCACAGAAATGGAAAAACAAAGCAGGTGATAGGGAATTTAAACTCACCATCCAGTCTATGAAATTCAATTTCCAAATGGTTGTTATAAAGCAGTATAAAATTTAGGTTTTATTACAAATTTGAAAATATAGCTATTTCTTTCTCCAACCATCTCCAGAGAAGTTTATAGAGTCAGAGTTTATGTGTACACTTTTCCACAGTAAGCTCTCTTCCCCACAAATGTATATTAGTAAATGTGTGTAGGTATATATGCTTGTAAATATATATGTATATGTACATAATTGTATATACATATACATCTACATATGTAAGTATATGTAATTATATATACTATAAATTTTACATAAGATAATATATAAAATATATTTTAAATTAAAAGTGTATTTATTTATACTGAATCACAGAAGTAAATGTATTAAGTACATTAAATAAATAACTTTTATTAAATTTATTATTAAATTACTTTTAATTATTTAATTACATAAATCATTGCTTTGGTTTTTAAATTATTAAAATGTATAAATTAAAGTCATGTATTTATAATATGAATACTAATCTAATAATTTGACATATGTAATACATGTTACATGTGTCAAATACTAAATCATATCTAATTTATAACATAGTATATATAATTTGAATATATACAGTAGTTGAAACATCTATAATACAGATAACTGTGACATTACATGTTAGATACACTTTACCGAGTACACTGAGCATTTGTATAAATGGGGTGCTGCACCAGGGGAGAGGAAAAGAAAGGAAAAAGAAGATAAACTCGTAGCTGGAAACAATTTTGGATATCATCTTCCAGACCACCACTTGGTTTTATTGGTTGGAAGATGAAGTCCAAAGGAGAAATTGATTTGTCCTATATCATACAACCAACCTGTAGTTGAGATGTGAACAAAATGATAAAACCAAAGCTAAGCGCCTGGCTTTCTGCTTGGATTGTGAAAAATCATGTAATAACATGCAAAGACTCCAGTGTACACATCTGATATCAATTATCAAATCTTGGGGGGAACTCTGCAAACAGCAGAACTAAGACACCCTGTGGGCTCTAGGCCCTTCCCACTGCCAGGCTGGTGAATTATAGTCTGTTAGTTTCCAGGACCCTGGTTGCTGTTTTGTTCTGCAGTTCCATTAGCAGGTTGAGGAGCAAATGCTGACTTTTTAATTAAATATAATAATAATTAAAGGAGTAAACACAGTGCTGACTAGGAACAAACCATTATTCTTCCTTAATCACTTAGACTGAACAATTTATCTTTGTATTTGGCAAACTCTCAAAAGGAATAAATCATTGTTAAATTTGAAATTCAATGACTCGGAAGTTTTTGGAGAAAAATAAACCACCCAAGGCATCACAAAAAGGCAAGAGCAGAGAGGAAATGGGGTGTTTCACATGTTGAAATGTTCAAATAGTGGAAAGAATTATCATAAACTTAGCTAGTTATACATGAGCAAATCCTAAATGCCTTCTATGTCATCTTATTTAATATTTTTATGTTGGTCTTGTAAACCTGTCCCCAATTATTCAAAAATAAGCCCATTTGAAAAGTGTGTCACTAAAAATATATATACACTGTTTCATTACACAAATGTTTCCCAAGTGTTTCTCTGTCTGTTTTCCTAATACATAGTGTCTAAGCGATTTAAAATGCCTGGTACCTAGAATCAAATGCATATAATGCTCCAAAATAGATGATAATCAACTTTAAAGACAGTATCCTTTCAACTAACATGGGCATAGCTTTGTGGTAGACAAAACATGATTTGATTGCACATGTGAATTCATTTGTTTTTATCTTGCCTGTCTTCCTAAATCATGGTAGTTATTTACAAATATATGCTTCTTGTATAGAAGGGGAAAAAATTTCCCTGTAGAGCAAGTCTTGTCTTCAAATCTCCACATTCTAGATACCCTTCAGTGATGTCTAATGGAATAAGACATGAAATATGTATATTATGTTAAATATTAAATAGTAACACTTTTAAAACGTAGACAAAAATATGAAATTAACTTTAATAATAATTCATTTTATGTATCCAGTACATCCCAATCATACTTCTTCTATTATCAAAACCTCCCCAATGTAATGATGATTATAGTTCGTATTTACTGAGCATTTATAATAAGAGCTGTTGTGAACTTTTTACATCTGTCATCTCATTTAATCTTCACCATAATCCTATGATGCTGTATTTTAGTGACCTATTTCTATAAAACAGATAGATTTGCATTGGTCACAAAATAATGAAATAAATGAGTCAAACTTGAATGGAACTTTTGGCTTAGAACCATGACAGGCTGAGGCTATTTTAAATCAATTATATAATGGCCAGACTATATATACATTAATGAGAACTCACTCCTGACTGGAATTTTATCTGATGTGGGTTTCTTTAGATCAGAGGTACTCAACATTTGGTTCCCTAGACTAGCAAACCAGAATTATTTGAGAACCTGATAGAAATACAGATTCTCAAGCACCACTCCACACTAACAGAATCTGAACCTCTGGGGCTGGGGCCCAGCAATTTGTGTTTAAATAAGCTTTCCAGAGGCTTCTGATATAGATTCTAAATTTAAGAACCAGTGATCTAAGGGATTCTGAGAACACAAAGAAACACAGCTGCTGCAGCACTCACTGTTGATGACCTGCTAAAGGTTAATGGTTCTCGGCTGGAACTTTCACACCTTGGGATTTGTGAACACTGCCTTTATTTTACTGTATGTATATTTTTGGGTTTGCTCAGAATCTTAGCCTTGGTCCTACAAAGAGGATTCCTCATCTTATTGTTGGCTTTGGTGTCTCTAGAGATGGAAAATCTGTATTATTTCTCTTTTGAAAAGTATGTAAATATCTTGGATTCGATCCTCCTTTTTCCTTTTACCATGAATAGTAATGAGTTATTTAATCAAATTTGATTAAGGTGTGGAGATTAGCTAATATCATTTTATTATTGTGAATTTCCTGATTTTCACAATTGAAATGTGGTTGCAAAAGAGAGAATGATTGTTTTTAGGAAACACAATAACATATTTAAAAGAGGCACACTATTTGCAATTTATTCTCAAATGGTTGAGAAAAAAGTGTGTGTGTGTGTGTGTGTGTGTGTGTGTGTGTGTATCTCTGTATATCTCTGTATAGAGGAAGAATAACAGAGCAAATGTGGCAAAATATTGGTATTTTCACAATTTGAATTATGACTGCGGAAATTCAAAGCCTCATTTTCCCAATATTTTTTTATTTCAAAAGAAAAGTATAACAACAAAAAGCATAAATGGAGCCACCAATATTTATGCTTTATATGTATACAATCTATCATGTTTGGAGCCCTCAACTTTCTCCCTCCAGAATATTGTGGATGCTATGGGTAGAGAGTACAGTCCAGGCACAGAAGGACAAAGAAGGTGACTCTGCCCCTCAAATCCCTATGAAATATGTTGTCTTGATGACAATTTAACAATGTTTAGAAGTTATATAAGAGCACAGTTTCTGGACAAACTCCAGAGTTCAAATCCCATCTGCCCACTTTCTATGTGTGAATTCAGGTAAACCTCTGAGTGTTCATTTGTAAAATGGAGATGGTAATTAGTAAAGAGGATTAAATAAGTGGATCATGCTACGAACTGTACTGTGTACAGAATAAGTTAGTCAGTAAATGTCTGCTACTGTTAGTATGCCCATACAAGCCTTCATTATAAGTCCTGTAAATGAATATACATGTTCAAGGGCATCTGGTTCACTCTTGCACTTTACACTTAATGAAATAGAGATCTGAGGTTATATAACATGCCTGCAGTAGCACAGTTTGTCAATGTCTTACTAGCTCGGTTCATTTATGCTTGAAATCAGCATACAGGTTACAAAGGGCACCATTACTGGCACACTGGTTTTCTAGAGAAGGTTTCGAGGTAGGTAAGAGTTTTGTCTTGGGCTACCAGGCACCTCCTGAAGTAGGAATTATATGCTCAACAGTCATCAGAATAAGAAACTGCCAGGTCTGTCAGAATACTAGACTATAATTCATTATGAAGACAATAAGAAAAAGCATCGAGCAAGGACAACTATGAGTTCAAATTTGCAATTAACTTGGGCAAGACACTTAACTTCACCAGGTCCCAGTTTCTTCATCCACAGACTCAGGCAGCAATGCTTCTATTCTAGAGTGATGACAAAGATCAGATGTGACAGCTACTGTGGATGTGTCTGGAGCCTTGGTGGTCAGTGATTGCTGGGTCTTTGCTCAAAAAAAGGAGAATAATGACTACTTTGCAGAGGAGCTGATGGTAAAGATGGAGCTGACAAGGACAATTGGAAAGGGACTGTGACAGGAACAAACAATGGCAGGGAAAAAAGTTCCCACAGCTTCTACTCTTAGAAAAGTTGAGAAGACCTAGACTCATGAAACCCTTACTTTTTCCTCCTATCCTTGTGGGCTGGGGATGGAAAGATTCCCCATTTCAAGAAAAAAGTTTCCCCATCAAACTGATCCTCAGGGAAATATATAAAATAGGAATGTTTCATCTTTTTCTTTATATATTCTCAGTCATGTTGGGGATCCCCTGCAATTAGCCAATAAATTAGAAAGATGACATCTTATAGAATGAAGGGCATTGGTTTTAGACAGAGACAAATCTAGTATCGAACCAGCAATGTTAAATTATATGACTCTGGGCAAATTACTTGAGCTTTTTGAAGCTCAGTGCTTCACTCAAATAATGGTGATGAACTTTTATTGCTGCTAAGTAATGAAGAGAGACATAAAAACAACAGTTTTACTGGACTGGCTCACTATTTTGTGAGTCAAAATTTGGAACAAACTCAGTCATTCTGCTTGGGATCTGGCATGGCTAAAGTCAGGTGGGGGCCGTTCTCTGACTAGAGGCTAAGGCCACTGACACATGATGCTCTAGCACAGTGGTCTCAGGGTGACTGGGCCTCCCTTCAAGGTGACTGACTTCCCTAAATCAAAAGAACCAGGTGACATTTTCTGACCTAGTATTAAAAGTCAGATAACACCATATGGCCTGCTGGCTGGATCAGTCACAAGCCCATTCAGAGCAAAAAGAGAGACAGAGACACAGGCCCTACCTCTTGATGGCAGAACCATCGTAGAATATGTACACAGATTTTAATGTTCCTATAATAATAGTATCGTGCTAAAAGATGTTTTAAAGAACTAGATACATTTAGTCATGGGCAAGTGTTTTGCATTTGTTAAGATATGTAGAATCACTGACTTAGAACGGAGTACTCAGGTTCTGCTTCACATCTGTTGGAGAGATGCAGATTCTAGAAAAGAAACACAGGCCAGTGCCATTTCTTCAAGCCACAATTTTACAAAAACAGAATCACCTGAATTCAGGTTCAACCAGTGCAACATCATCGACTGCTTAGTTGAATGGACAGAATGCCCTCCCTGGTCCCAAAGATGCTTTGATCTCCTCCTGCTCTCCTCCCCAGTGCTGTGTGAACGTCACTGAATGGTGAGAGGCTATCTAAATGGGCAGAAATATTGATTTTCTTTTCTACCTTTTCTGAAAGCTCTTTGCTTACCAGGTGCTGAGCAAACACCAGGTAAATGGAAGACCACATAGAAATAGATCAAGTAGGCAGGCACAAAAGCTCTTAGGACTTTCTGAACATGAAACTGGTTAAGCAGTGGGTACCCCAGACACCTACACTCACACTCTGGGTTTAGATTGAAAAGTACATAGCATTGTGCTCACATATTATTATTTGCCAATTGACAATACTGCTCACCCAGAGACTAAGTAGCATCATATAAAATATTTCCAACTAACCCAGTTTGATAAAAGCTAATAAATGACTGGGACCTACAGAGTGTTAACAAATACTTCTATGCATTTCAAAAGATGAGGTATGCATTCTAGGTGTTGAGTCCAAAATTGGTTATATCTTTGAAAATGATAGTCTGTCTTAATGGTGACAGATACACATGGGAATTTTTAATAAAAATAAAAAATTCAAGACATCATAATCAACACTATCTTCCTATTGCCATACAGAGAAACTGAGGAATGGTTATCTTTTCTCAATTGAAAAACAAAAACAGGGGTTTCTGTAGGCAGTCAAAAGGATATGGATTAGAAATCACCTGCTATTCACACCACCAGGAAAAAAGCAATGACTAGAAATGGAGAATGGCCTCTCAATATTTTGGTTGGTTCCATTCCCCATATGCATTCCGAGAGACAAGGAACAAAGATCTCCAAGGAGTGATACTTTCAAATAATTTTACCAGATTTTCTGAATATAAATGCATCACTGTCCTCACCAGACTAGGCAACAATTATAGTGGATTTCTTTTTTAGGTTTTAACAGAGTTCTTAATGAAAATATCATGGAATGACATGTTGCCAAGCTGTGACTTTGGAAGACATTTTCAGCACTTAGTTGAAAGAATATCCAGTTTACCCACAATTATAAATGCAAACAGGATGCAGTGATTTAATTTCAAGCCAGAAAAGTGTTGCTTTTCTATGCAATCTCTGGAAGGAAAAGAAAGTCACCTTGCCTTACCTTGCAAAGATGGAATCCTTTGTTTTCTCTGAAATGAAGGATAAAATTGTTTAAAAGTGCGCAGATAAAGGAAAATAAATTGTGTCTCTTTTCTGCATACAAGTCCCAGCTTCAAAGACAGAAACAGCAGGTGACCCAGATGCAGGAACTCCCACTGCCCATTCTTTGCTTCCCTGAAACTCAGAGACTCAGGGACTCCCTGAGGTTTGTTCTTAAAAAACCTGCATTTTCTGTTGTTACTATTGTTTCTGCTCTTGTTTCACAAAGACTTTTTGCCTATTCTATTGGGTTTCTTTTAAAAAAAAAATAGCAACTGGGGAAAGATTCCTTTTCTCTTCAACACAGCTTTCATTTTTGAAAAACTGAAATAAATTATTTTTGAGTTGATATCAAGAAACTGAAAAAGTAAGGGGGACAGTGCTCCCACTTTTAGGAGACTCTGATTGTAAATGCAAAGGATAAAACAAATGTACCTCATTCACAGAATGATTAAGAGATGGTATTGCAATTCAATGAGAAAATAGTCTTAAAACTCCAGTGAATCTAGGTGGGTTCAAAATGATAACAGATGTTTGAGAAAATTGCTTAAAATTTGAAAGGCTATAAGGATCTTCACACTGCATCTGACTGTTGAAGTGGTTTTGCTGGACACATTAAGACTTGCCATGTATTTTCCATCAAGAAAATAACATTTTTAGGGAAATCTGCCCACAATTAAAATAACGCTCTCCTTTAGCAAGCTTCTTGGAATTACAAAGCACTTTCTGATTTCACTGGTTGGCTGCATATAAGTGATCATTTCACAGTGCAAAATAAGGCATGATCCAATTTTTTTAAATGTGAGAAAACATGCTTAACTACTTGTGACCTGGTGAATCTCCTTGCTTGTTTAACTGTAGAATGATCCAGTTCATGTTTGGGAGTAGGGGAAGAAGTGAGTAGAAACTATACTCCATCAGGAAATAACGAGTACTTCACAAGTGAACAGATGGTAGTAGAGGCGGTAACATTGTCATCAAATTCCTACTGTCCCATGAAAGCAAGAATAAGATGGAAATTTTTTTTCTTAGAAATTTGGACAAAATACATTTTTACAGTTGACTTTGTTTTCCTTAAAGAATTACAGTTTATTATTGTCCAAAACACCAAAATACAGGACATGTCCAGCGGTCTGGTGCTAAATAACTACTCAAGTCCCAACTGCATGATTTAAGTTATTTACCTGCCAGAATTACCAAAAATAATGATTCATGCTATCAGGAAATAGAGCAGACATTAAAGAATGGGAAGCATGAGGGGTGGCTTGTGCACTGGTACATGCCCTGGAGAGAAGGTACAGGGGATACATAGGGTTTATAAGGACACTGATCTGACTGGATCATGGGGGTGAGAATATGGTATGGACATGTCTGCTGGGCAGTAGGGGTGAGCCATACTCTGGTACCTTAAAGTCAAAACTAAAATGTCACTGCATTCATTCTACGGAAAGATAAGCATTCTTGTGAGACAGAATCTATAATTCAGACATTTGAGAAAGTAGAAGTAATTTCCATAGTTGATCTTCTGTTTCACCTAGAAATCTCTGGTAGTGGAGAGGAAGTGAGCAAAACATCAAGTACATGGGGCCAAGGAAATGACATGTTCATCTGACTGGATCTTTCTGGAATGATGATCCAAACATCTTATGCAGTTCCCAACCTTGGAGTCACACTGAATCTTTTTGTCTCCAGAAAGAGTATTACAGAGATAAGCCATCCCTCCATGCCATCTCTAACTCCTAACCCTTAGAATCAATAAACTCAAGGAAATAATCGCTCTAGGCACTGTGTCTTAAGACATTTTGGTAGCAGTCACTGTAGCTGCAATACAAACATAGATTTCTTGCTTGTCTTTATTTCCTCCTTGGCTTCCTGGCAGTGTTTCAGGAAGAATTTAACACAGTTTTTTTTTTTTTTTTAATTTCTTCTGGTTGATATGTAAGTTTTCATGCTTTTATGCTTCTGAGATTTTGTCAACTATTCCCTGAAATCTAGTTAATATAGACTGACAATGTTAGCCTTGTCTACATTGTGGTAAACCTCTGTATCTATGTACTCTTCGTTTTGTTTTAAGTCCATTTCAATGACCCTGAACTTCCTCACCACCCCTCCCCCAGGATGCTATTAGTGATATTTCCAAGCTGAACATCTAGCCCCCTGGTAAATTTGAGAGTTATCTCCTCTGCTGCTCTAATTGTGTATTATCACTGCTTCATGTTTAAGGACCAGAATAGGAAGAAGTCCAGTAGCACTGTTGAGTGGGCTTGTAGACTCAGTTTACCTTTGCTTAGAGTGAATACTAACAATATAAGAATCTTAAGTTAATACTTTGGTCATCTTAGGAGTTGAAGTTCAGCATTTGTGCTTTACAACATCCTTGTAGCCCACCTCTACCTGAAGCTGCCGGTTATGTGTATATCCCTTCCTTCCACTGCTCTCTGGCTATTAATTCCCAATTTGCCACCCCAGGTGTTGGCACTCATAAACACAGATGAGCCAAGAAAATGTGCTTTTTTTCCTCTTCCTCTTGAGACTTATCAGTAGGATGTCCTAATGAACTGCTTGACTGAATGAACAAAATTGGACTATTAGCAATTGTATTAGGTATTAGTAAAATTTGCTACTGGGAAAGCATTTAGGAATATTTCCATCCCCCCAATGTAGCTGTAACTTTTAGATTGAATCTCTGCATCATTCTTCTATATGTCCTACAAATTTATAATTTTCTCTCAAATTTTTTTATCTTTCTTGTAAACCTTACATTTAACTTTTCATTACCAATTCACTGCTGCATTGTCAGTTCTGCTCTTCCCCTCTTTCAAAACAGATTTTCATTCTGCTTATGTGCTGTACTTCTTCATAGTCATTCTATGTTTCATCAATTTAATTTTAGCTATTGTCTTACGTGCTTTTATTTTCTCTTAGTCTTATGAATTTGGGTTCCTAAAATCTTTTCCTTTATGTCCTAATCAATTATACTAGAGAATTTTCTCAGATTTGTCATAGGGAAGCCCCCTCCCTCTGGACACAAAGGTTGTGGTGCCATCTTATAAGTGGACTCCATAAATGGACCAGCTTATAACCAGGTATCGTCTTACCAGTTGTTTCTAAGACATCTGATTTTTCCTTCTTCTGGGACTCTACTTCTCCTATAGCACCCAGAGTTTAAATTTACTGCCTCAGTCACTGGTTTTAGCTATTATTATGCTTTCACATTAAACCAGCAGTTTATTAAAACCCTTCCTTCCTGTATCAAAGTGCTCTTCTCTTTTCTATAGTTGTACAATTGATTTTTTAACCTAAAAACTATATTTTACATCAATATGTTCCTGTCAAATTTTGTTGAACTGATATAAAACCATCAGTTCAACCTGTTGACAGTCTTTGGGGTGCTAATCATCATTCATTGCCTAGTCACTTCTCCTGAATCAGTATTTGGTGTCCCCTGTTGATAGAAGTTCTGATCAGTCCACTAAGAAATTTTTGCTACTAAATTAGTTTCTTTTCATCAATACTTTACTAACTATGATTCCTCCAATGATGTGATTGCTTTGTTTTTTCTGAAAAGTTCTTTGAGTGTTCTGTATGTCCATCAAAGTTCCTTCAGCTCCTTACAGATATCTTTAGCAGAAGCAGTGAACAATCAGCCTCATATTCCAACCTGAAAATTAGCTCCCTACCTGTCTGAATAGGGAGCATAATCATCCCCTAAATTGTCCATATCCTAATCCCTAGAACCTGTGACTATTATTATGGTAAGTGGCATGGGATTATCAGGTTGTCTCTCAGCTGACTTCATGATAGGGAGAGTACCCTGAATTATTTAGATTGATCCAGTTTTATCACAAAGCTTTTTATAAGAGGAAGGCAAAAGAAGAGGCCAGAATAAGTCTATAGAAGAAGAATTTGATCTGGTATGTTGCCTTTGAGGCTGGAGTTAGCGGGTGGTGAGTTTAAGAATGCAGGCAGCCTATACAAGACAGAGAAGACAAGAAGATGGATTCCTAGAGTCTTTGGAAGGCACACAGCACTGTGACACCTTGATTTTAGACTTTTAACCTCCAAGACTATAAGAGAATACATTTGTGTTGTTGGTAGGTACTAAATTTTGGTAATTTGTTACAGCAGCCATAGAAAAGTAGGAGACTACATTGTGAAAAGCTGTTTTCTCCTGGCATTTCTCAGAGGCCAGATCGAAGTGCACGGTTGGTTCTATACCCCGCAGCAACCTACAGCAAATCCAATCCATTACTTTCTTCATTTGTTCTGCATCACTGTGCCGGGGCTCATTAACACCCCATCACTGGGTGCTCTGTGCATAAGTAGAAGCCTGTTAAGAATCAATCGCTCTGACCTTTATTCCTCATTGGTGTTTGGTCATTTGTGGACTGCTTGGTTTGACATCAGAATGACTACTCTCCAGCTGCCTGGTGTGGGAGAGGCATGGTTACCAGCCCCCAAATATTTCCAGCATATGCCAATTACAGTTTCTCTTACACCCTGTCAACCTGGAATTGTTCTGTTGGTAACTAATGAAATATCAACAGAAGGAAAGGATTGACAAAGCTGTTGACTAGGGGTTAGCCTTTGAAGAGGAGTTAAAATAGTTGAAGTTAGTCAGAAGAGAAAAGATAAATACTGAATGGTCTGATTTATATGTGGAATATAGAGAAACCAAACCAAAGGTCAAGAAAAAGTCAGAACTATCAAACTGATCATAGAATTGTAGCAAACAGGAAAGGAGGAGGAAGGTAGGGTACAAAAGAGGAGAAGATAAACACAGGGAAATAAGGTGATGGTTCATGAGGACTACAAAGATGTAAGAAAGAAATTAATCTATAAGAAAAAATGAATGCTCTTTAGAAAGAGAGGAGTAAGGATGTGTATTTTCTCTCTTTAATTCTTTAGTCTATTGTTTTACTCCAAAGATCAAATTTTCATCAGAATATGTAAGTTTAAGAACAGGTGATGATGAATTCTCAAGAATGTGCTTGTATTCTGTAGCAAATAATCTTTCGGATTTTTTTTTCCCTAATGAAAACTCATGGAGAAAAAAATATTGCCCCTTTGTCATTGAAAATAAATGCTGCATATGCCCTTCCACACTGAAGATGGATGGGAAGAGGAATATGTCTAGAGAAGCAAACAACTTTAGGAGGGTTTCCCCCAATCCCATGCACCTCTTTTGCTTTGATCGTCCCTCTTCTGTTGGCACAAATTCTAAAACTAGATTCATTTGTTGCTGCTTCCCATAGTAGAGAAATACTGACTTTCATTAAACTGCTCCAAAGTTTCTAAATTTCCTTTCCCATAAACTCTCATTCCTTCCTTACAGCAATCTCAATGTGCTTCATTGAGAAAAGTCATCTAATTAATGAGTTTGTGCAGAAGTATTGGTAAGTGATAACACCTGGATGTGTTGCCAGTCCCAGAGGACTTGTTTTCCAAATCTTTTTAAGTAGAGGTATAATCAACCTGCATAATGAAGGCTTTAAAATTAAAGCTTAACTCTTCGTGGCTGGAATTCCACCAGTAAGCATGCTCTTGGGGCAAGTGATTTTGATGACTGGAAGTTTTTCTTTGAGCCCCTCAAGTCACAGCTTTTGTACCCCTTTTCAAAATTCTGCCCCTGCTTCCATTTTCACAGATAAGAAGGCTGCCATAGACATTATTCTATCATAAGTACAGCCATTAACATTTGTAGGATGCCCCACTGCTACCACCATGGAAAGATGATTTCATGTGATCCTGACCATTAAGTCTGCATAGTCAAGAACTCTATTATCTCCACCAGAGGTCAACACTCTTCAGCAAAGGGCCAGAGAGCAGATGCTTTAGACACTGTGAACCCTTTGGTTTCTGTTGCAAGCACTCAAATACCCACTGCAGCATGAAAGCAACCAGGGATGCAAGCCAAAGGGCACTCCTACGTTTGAGAATCTTAATTTGCAAAAGAAGACAGTGGGCTATATTTGTCAACCCCTACTGAAGATGAAGAAAATGAGACTCAGAGAATTTTAGGAACCTACTTCAAAACACCCACAAGTGAGAAGCCAAACATGCTAGGATCTGAACCCAGTTCTTTCTGACTCCAGAACTACTGCTCATTCGCTGCACCACACTGCATTAGGTGCACAGGTTTTTTGGCACTTGATATTATCATGACTTTAGGTCATACCACTCACATACTCCAGCCATCCTCTTTTTTCCTAGAGAAATCTTGGTAGCTGTAGCTAGAATTGGGGTACCATTATCACCCCACAGTCATGAAATATAGTGAAGGTAGCTGCAGGACCAAGCCAGGAGACCTTATTGCCACTAGCTCTCCCCAAAGACATTTGTAAAGCATATACAGCCTCATAGATGAGACTTGCATTACATATTAACCCTTCCTTTCCAGAAGCACATGACTGTCTGTCTTACAGGAAGGGTTGAGGCATCCCAGATACATTCCCTCCCAGCATTCTCCACCTAGTTCACTAGCAGAATTACAACTGCACTATTAGATCCTTTCCCCATTTTCTGACGGAGACTTTGCAAGACACAAAACTTCTAGAAGCCATGTTACTGTGCTGTGCTGGGCTGGGAGTTTTCATTCCAAGGCTGGGCTTCATGAACACCTTCTGTGTGGGTCCAGCTGGCCTCTCAGCCTGAGTGTCTTCTAAAGGAGCATGAGTGGGTAGTCAGGTGGAGGAGACCCAGTGGACCACTGCTGGAGTGGACAGACACAGAGACTTTGCCTCTCTATCCACAAGGAATCTTGTCTTCCTGTTTCCATTGGTCCTGCCCAGGAGTCTTCTCTGTTAGACTCAGATCCTTCTATCCACCTGTGAAAGAAAAGTTTTCCACATGGCCCAGGCAGGCTCTCTGGAGTGTGACATTGTATTCATGGCCGAAACTACTAATACTGCAGAGCAACTCAACCTTGCTATTCTTTTATGCTACACTTGTCTCTTAAAAAGACCTCACTGAGATACCATGCCATTTTTGCCAGTGACAAACCTTGGGGGTTCCTGTCATCCCTGGAAAACTGTCCTCTCAAGCCTACCCCAATCTAACCATCCATTCCTTGATATCTGGCATCATATTTGTATTCTTTTCCTTACAGTAATCCCTAAACCCATTTTATGACATTCTCTAACCATCCTGGAAACATGAGCAAGAGAAAGGTTGTGATTATGCTAAAGCACAATGCCAACCACAACACATGTTCCAGCAAACATGGGAGCTGGAATTTTACCTTCTAAAGGCATTCCCATTGGGTTGCCTTTGCATTTCACTCTACTAGAAACATCTTTTGAACCTCCCTAATTATATTGACGTATTTTATGGTATATCTTGTACATGGGGCTTTAGATAGCTAGCTATTTGTTAATATCTTGTCACTGAGATGCAATAAGCCACTAAGTGGCCCCAGGCAAGCAGCCATATCCTCTCTCCTTGATTGCTCCTCTTCATTCTTGCAAGATGGGCAAACCTCTCTAAATGAGAGCAATCAATAGGGTGCATTCAGCCATAATTGTGGCTTAACTCCCTGTTCTTTGAAAAGTTAAGCTCTGTGATTTGCCTATAATTGGGCTTTCCAAAAAGTGTACCTGCCTGCTCAAGGAGGAAATTAAGCAGCCAGATTCTCTGACTGCACTGCTTGCTCCCTCCCTCCTAGCTGACATTTCATCTCCCTGGATCCTGCCTTCCCTGCTCAAACCTCTCTCAGTTCCAGATCCCTATTTGGATTTTGAGAACTAAGGTCAAAAGGTGGTGGCAAAGCATATCAACTTAAATATCTGAATTAGGAATGGCCTCCTCTCCCCATAACTCACCTTATTAACCCCACCAATGACTCTTATAGGTTCCTTTTTCAAAGAGCTACTGCAACTCATCAGTTTAAGCACAGATAACATGCTGCCTTGGAAGACAGGGGCATAAAGAGGTAGAGATATACACTATCTGCTAGTGGGGATTTCTATATTCAGGACACAAGAAGAAATGAAATTCAACTGGGTTCTCTTGCCATATTTTATTTAATTTGTTTTCAACTAGCTAAGAGCAAAAAGAATGAATCTAAAGAAAACTGGGCTATTTTGGGATAAGTCTGACTTGAGGTTGACAGGTTTTGCAGTTCCTGGATTTGGGGTTTCTTGATCCTTGATTATGGAATGAAAGAATTCAAAGCCATGTCTAGGTAAAGCAGAGAAAAGTTTACTAGGGACAGAATGAAATTATACCAGGCAGTGGTCTGGTCCTGGCAGGCAGAGTCCTGGGAAGAAAAACTGATGGAAGATAAGGGGCAGGGAGACCCTATCTTAAATGGGGTACAGGACCTGCTCACTCTGTCCATTCCTGGGGTGCACTGCCCATGTGCTGCTGGTGTGTTGGTTCATCTGCCCAGGCATCAGTTTCTAGGTCACTCCGCTCCCCTTTCTGCTATGCTCCTGGAGTATGGTTTTATCGGCCCCAGGGGTAGGTTGGAGCAGGAATGAGCATTAGGCCTGTGTTGCCATGGTGTCATTCAATTCTGTTCTTCTCTTGGGAGAAGGAGAGCATTCACTGTTTTTCAGGGAATTGCTTGATCTGTTTAGGGTAATTGCCTTATCATCTAGAAACTCATCAGTTTAGAGGAATTCTACCATCTGGGTTCTATTTTTAAAAGTTAGTTTATTTTTAATGGAGGTGATATTTGGGTACCCCATCAGGTATTACCACCATAATATTACCTGATAGGGGTGCTGTGGTGAAATTGGGGGAACTGTGGCCCCCAGTATCATAATGGTGCATTGAAATAGCAGCCATTGTTCCCTGGTGGGCAGATACTTGGAGAAGGGAAGCCAAGCCTTCTCAATTGAAGTGCAGTATGAGGGGATTTAAGGAGGAGAGGACAGAGACAGAATGAAAGGCATGGAGAGGAGAGAGGAGAGAAGCAGCAGAGAGGCTGAAGGTCTTGGCCATGTGTAGCAATAGAGCAGGAAAGGAAGCCATGCTGTGGGCTTCCATTCCCAGCCTAGATCAGTGAGGGTCCTGCAAAAGCATAGTGGAGAAACTTGTGACCCGTGTAAGCTGAGCTGGAAACATGGTACTTGAAAACTTGCTTTAACTTTGAAACTGCGAAGCTTGGAAATTGGCTGGGGACCTAAGGAGAATTTAGAGTGCTGTTGTCTTCATCGTGAGACATCTAAAGCGGTTGCTGCTGCTGTATTGAGTGAAGCTTGCTGGTTTCGGGCAACTTTAAAGTTAAAACTGATAGAATGCCAGAGTGTGCCTTTTGGAGGAAAATTGAAGATGCCTTCTTGGTTTCTTCATTTTGTTTGAATCACTCACATTTGAAAGAGGAGCAATGATGCCAGATTGGCTTCTCTGACTTGAAGTGAATAGTTGTACCTTTCGAAGAAGAAGTGATGACACCATCTTAGTTTCTTCATCTGACTTGAAGGTGGGACAGCTGCCATTTTGTGGACACACATGGCTAAAGGAGCCATGTACAGTTTTGGACTAGAAATCAAACTGGTTGGTAAGATAATCAAAAGGATCCCTCACACCCCTCAGTAACTCTTATCTATTATGTCTTTTAATAAGTAAATCTGTTTTGCCTGTCTTAAAGTTAGTGTGGTCTTGCTAGTGTGGTCATCCCATCCCAGCACAGGCTGGGATGAACCTAAGGAGTGGCTGGATTTAAAGGGCCAACTGTTTCCATTTGTAAGTTTAAGTAAGAACCCTGTTTTTTTAATTTTCTCACCCAACTTCAGTTGGCAAACCAGTCACTTGTAAGTTTATTTAAGTACCCTGCTTTGTTGGTTTTTTTGCCCAATTTCATACCTATCACCAATTCACCCATATTCCACTACCAAAGACCACTGTGCTTCCTTACCTCTTTGTTCTTTCTCTTCTACCCTTCCTCACCCCCATTCCATTCTCCCCACTTCTCTTCCTTTCTCCTTCTCCACCCCTTTTTCTTCCATTCCTTCCCTCCATTGATGTTTCAGTTCTGTAGTCAACTATCAAGGGTTAGCTTTTCTTTCTTTCTAACTTATTTCTCTTAGCATTATCCTTTCAAGTGCTAAGTGAAATAAGGCAGAAAGATAAAGATAAATACATAGTGACACTGAATAGTATCCCTAATATATGGAATATAAAGTAACTAAATTAATAGATTAAGATTAGCTGAAAATCTGGTTGCTTCTCACTCTCCTAAAGCTTTATCAGCCTTCCTATAGGTTTAAGTGGGGAGCTTCCTTTCTACCCTTTGGGTCTCTCCTGGGTCTCCCTGTCCCTTCTTAGTTCTGGCAAGCATTTCCTGAGATCTATAAATTTAATTTTTTTTTAGGCATCACCCTCCCTGTTCTAAGCATCTAAAGGATAGACTAAAGGAAGGCACTATCCCCCTACCAGTCCACAAGACCTGAAAATTTACTTTGTCAGGCCAATAATTAAAGTAATTGATAGGGGTGATGCAGTGAGTTTGTGGAATTTGGGGGTTGTGGCCCCCAGCTTGGTAATGCTGCATTAGAATTGCAGCCATTTTGCCCTGTTGAGTGGAGATTTGGAAAAGAGAAGCAGAGGTTTCTCAAGAGAGAGACAGAAAGGGGATTTAGGAAGCAGTGTAGCTGGAGAGAAAGCTGGAGAAGGTAGAGAATGGAGGAACAACAAGGAGGTTGGAAGGCTCTGAGCTGCCACTGCCATGTGTGGCAGTGGGTCAGGGAAGAAAGCCACACTATGGGCTTCCATCCCAAGCCTATGCCAGTGAAGAGCCTGGGAAAGCATGTTGGAAAAACTTGTGTCCTGTGAAAACAGACTTAGAAACTTAGTATTTAGAAACCTGTTTCAATTTAGAAACTGCAGCTTTAGAATTGTCTGGAGATATGAAGAGAAATTGAAGTGCTGCTGTTTGCATTGTGAGATGTCTGAAGGGGTTGCTGCTGTTGTTTGAAGTGAGTCTTGGTGGTTTCAGGTCACTTCAGAGTTGAAGTAAAAAGGAATGCTGGAGATGTGATTTTGTAGGAGGTTTTATGATGTAATCTTGGTTTCTTTCATTTGACCTGAAAGGGCGACAGCTACCATTTTGTGGATGCATGTGGCTAAGAGACCCATGAGTAGCTCTTTGGACTAAAGACTGACCTATGTGATAAGATTACCAAAGAGGTCCCTGGTAGCCTCAGTGACTCTTGTCTATTTTGTCTTTTTAGTGAATAAATCTTGTTTTTACTTCCTTTTAAAGTAGTGTAGTATTGCTATTGCTTGCACAGGCTGGGACAAACCTGATGAGTGGCTGGATTTAAGAATCAGTTGTTCTTGTTTATAAAGCTAGTTAAGTGCTTTGTTTTGCTTATTTTGTTACCCAATTTCACGTCTACTACAAGCACTTATTGAGCATATGCTGTGGCCCAGGTATTCATGTGCCTTTCCTAATTTATCTTCTCACAACCCAGACATGAAGTGGGAGCAAAGAGACCACATTGAGCAGGCCAGTATCCACACAGCGCAACCAGATTGCTGGGGTGTCGATGGATTTCCCATGGCTGCCGAAGCCAAGCACTATACCCACTCAGGAGTGGGTCAAATAATGGTATTTTATGTGTTACAGTTCTGGAAGCTGGAAATCCAATGTCAAGGTGTCAACAGAATTTGGTTATTCTGAGGGTCATGAGGGAAGGATATATTCCTGACTTTCTCCTTGACTTGACTTGGTGATAGCTGTCTTCAACCTGTGTGTTCACAGCATTTCTTCCATGTGTTTATCCAAATCTCCTCTTCTTATAAAACACCGGTCATATTGAATTAGGAGTCATTTTAATGACTTCATGTTGTTATTTGGCTTAATTACCTCTTTAAAGATACTATTTACAAATATCAGGTCCTAAGGAACCAGTAGTTAAAATGTCATTTTATGGAATTTTAGGAGTACACAATTCATCAGTAACAGGGATGAACTGCTTTACTCTCTATTCTTGACTACCTATGTGACTCTTATACAAACACTATTTTAAAAGTAACATTGTATGACAATACTGTAAGTTTCAAGAATACAGTATCATACTTCAAAAGATGTATGTGTCATATCACACCAACTACTGAAAGTCTAGTTGCCATCCACCATCAGATGAGGTACCCCATTCCATCCAACATAGGCAAAAGACTCCTTGACACTGACCTCAGAGATGATTTAGGTATTCAACTACAGTGGCAAGATAAAAACAAAAGCAAAAATAAACAAATAGGATTATATCAAACTAAAGAGTTTCTGTGTAACTGAAGAAACCACTGTTAAAATTAAAAAGACAACCTACAAGAATGAGAGAAGGTATTAATACAGATATACCTCCATTAAGGGGAGGTCCCAATGTTTCCATCTTCACTTACAAGTCACTGCCTGAACTACAAGTCCCAGCATGCCATGCAGACTTCCTGAGCAGAACAATCATACAATCAGGAATGAGGAGTGGAGCTCAATAAACTATATAACAGAGGAAGCAGGAGGCCCAGTCTCTAAAGTCTGTAGCCAGACTTACATTCTGGTCCTGCTTTAAAAAAAAAAAATAGGGAAGGTCGTATGGAGGAGAGACATGTAAGAGACACTTGAAAGAGACATGAGTGAGAAATATTTGTGAAGGCTGACAATGGCACCCTATCTTGATTTGTACTTTGAATTTGCTCCTTTTGTCCAGACTTATGTGGTTCCATTTACCCTCTTCCTGGGTTGCCAAAAGTGCCATAGAATGTGGCAAGTTTTCAGATCTCAGTGGCCCTGCTTCAGGCCAATCCTATTTGGGCCTTTGCCATGAGGAGATACATAATTCTGGGCGATTTCCTGGGAAATTTATTAGGAATAATCTTTCTCCTCTCTGTGTGCCCTCTAATTCTACAAAAGAGCTATCACACTAAGAACTGGTTTTGTTTTTGCATGCATGGATGACCAGATTGATTTAGAGTATATGAGTTTAGGGTTCCCTGGATATCCCTCAACTGCATGCTAGCAATATTTATAAACCCTAGATAGATGAGATTTTAATAGCTAAACTATATACACAACCCAACAATAAAGAAACAAACAACCTGATTAAAAATGGACAAAGGATCTAAATAGGGATTTCATTAAAAAAGGCAGTTATATACATATAGCTCCAGGACTTACTTCCTAAATCCCTGAGGTCACTGTGAAAAATGTGCTAATGTGTGCTCATTACTTAAACCACCAACTGTACACAGTCAGCCTGCAACAAATGTTAGTCTTTATTAGGTCTCCTTCCATTTTACAGGTGAACAAACTAGCCTTAAACAGATTCAGGAGCCGTGAAGAGAAGGCCCATTACTCTTGTCCACCTATCCTCAAAACCAAGCACACATCCCACAGTGCTGTGCACTTTGCCACAAAGTTACACAAGTTACTCTTGTACCTAAATAGAAATAAAGCTGTATTATCCTTCCATGAGCTGAAGCCCAACTCAAACCAGTCCAGTTCACCCCAAGAGTTCAAAACTCTTAACAGTAAGCTCCCCAGTGCACCCCTGGCATCTCACAAAAGGAAGTACAAGTCCTCTCCCTAATGCTACTGCCTCTGAGAACACCAGCTCCTGGAAGAATTTAGGGCCTCTCCCCTCCCCCCAGGAGAGTAACCTAACAGGAAAGGAGGATGATTTGGCTGGGGGCCAGAGGAGCCATATGACTTCAGTCTTAATCCTGTGTCCCATATGGACTCCTCTCCAAGGCCGCCCACAGTGTTCCAGCTAATGCATCAGGCACAATGCTTCTGGAATAGCTATTTTTGTTTTGTTTTAAACTATTAGGAAAAAAATATCCCATAATAAAAGATAAGTAATTTACTGTGCAAATTAAGAGGCTTTTAATAAATAAAGCCTGCATGTTTGTTGGAAATGTTTGCTCTATTCTTGATCCTCCTCCCACTGCCCATCATCCAATCTGATCACACCCTCTCCCTGGCTGGCCCTGAGCAAATATGAACAGATGACTTTGTAATGAGTAACAAAATATAGTATTTTCTTCTGGATTTGACTTTGTTCTCTTCCAGAAAAACACTCTTTTGGTGATTTTTAATATACTCTTGGTCCCTTGCTCTCAGATATTTATTTCAGCTCTTCCCCCATGATGTCTCAGGAGGGGGGTCTAGAAAGAAAAGGGAGGAACAGAGGCAACCTAGCTATTCTCCTCAAGCCCACTGTGCTTATTGATCACCAGGAATGCTTAAGAAAAGGATCAGATTAGCCACATAGAGTATCTGGGGTGCACTCATTTTTAAAGTTCACCACACTCTTAGAAGTCTTTAGTGAGTTTGCAATTTGGATCAACTTCTGAAGGCCATTTGACAATAGTTGCCTGACTAAAATCAGGCAATAATTGCCTGACTAAAACTAAACTCACATAGTCACACACCCAGAAACCCTATGGCTTGTGTTTTAACTTGAATACAATCCTGAAGAACATTACCTCTGTGTGTATGTTTGTGGGGGGAATGTGTTATGGATGTGTGTATGTATATGTGTGGGCAGGATGTGTGTGTGTGTATGTGTGTAAAGGTACTCATTCTTCACTTCAGCCTTGAGTGGAACTAAAAACAGACAAAATACACTGCCAACTAGAGTATCCTTCACTAGATACTCTACAGGATAATTAAATTTGCTTTAAGCACATGATGAAATAAGAGGCTTCTTGTAAAAGGGAATGATAGAGGTTGTAAAAACAGTATATGTTATGGTTTATAGTTTTGTAATTATGGTATTGTAATATATATAACTATTTGTTACTTGTTTTCTTCTTGCAAAAAATTTTTAAAAATAAAAAAGCAGTGTATGTTAATCGTTGTTAATATGTATATGAGGCTTGTTAATTTAAATGAGATACTACTAGATATTGTAGGTATTTTATCTCTATATTACCTAGTCATAGATGTAACATAGATATTATATGTAATATCTTCTATATATGTCTTTTATATAATAATATATACATGTAGATAGTAAACATTTGGATATTATATATTAATATTATGTGTATACATGCACACATATACATATATTTTGAATTTACTACATTATATTAGTTTCCTATGGTTACCAAAACAAATTACTACAAACTAGTGGCTTACAGTTACTTCTATTTATTCTCTCACCATGCTCGAGGCAGAAGTTCAAAATCAAAGTACAAGCGACTTCTACATTCCCTCCAGGGGCTCTGGAAAGACAATCCATCCTGCTCCTTCTATGTTTATTAGCTGTCTGCATTCTGAACTTTGTACGCTAATCTCTGCCTCTGTCTTCATATGACCTCCTCCTCTTCTCTGTGTGTCTCTCCTCTGTATCTCCTATAAGGAATTTGTCATTGAACCAGGATCCACCAAGATCACCCAGAACAATCTCAAGTTCTTTAATTAAATTACATGCTAGATATTTAATAACAACTGACATTATTCCTTCCTCAAAGCAGTCCTCAGAGAGTTATTATTCCCAATTTAAGAAGCTGAATTTCAGAAAAAAAATCACTATTATGTACAAAGATAGCAGGGACAGAAGCAGATTTCAAGCATCCATCTGTGCCGTCATAATCCAGGGCTCCTGACTCCCAATCCAGGGCTCTTTCTATGAAACCTCATTGTTTCCATGATTGGTCTCCCAGTTCACACTTTTTAAACTTTTCAGATGTAGGCTGAGGTAAACTAAGAAAAGTTTCACTTTAACAGCTCCAATGTTTGTCATCACAATCTGGAGAAGCAAAAACTATCATACGCTATCAATTTTTTAAAAAATTGCATGAATCATATGATTCAGCAAATGACAAGAATTACAAAATTAATATTGTTTAATATGTACATCAAAACTTGCAGAACAGTTGTTGGCAGCTGGGAGGAAAATTCTGCAGACAACTGTGGAGCTCTCTTTGAAGAGATGTTCATCAGCAGTAAATTTGCTAGCACTAGGAATAGGGACACACAGATATGGACAATTTTGAGTTAGATTGAATGAATAGTTTTAAGAAGATCCTACCAATTTATTTGACCAACATTCCTCCTTTTTGTTTTGTTTGTAAAAAGTATCTACGATACTTTTTAGAAGAAATTTTTGTCCAAATGAAACTCTAAACACATTTTCAATATAAAATCTATAAGTGAGAAAGAAACAACGTGCTATGGCTTAAGTGGTGGTTTTATTCATTTCTGACTAAGTAATTTTCCTAACTATATAACCACTAAGAATTATTGTAAGAGTTAAACTAATTATTACTGGTTGTACCAGTTTCTACAACAAAACATCCCAAGTTGGGCATCTTATGATAAGAGAAATGTATTCCTCATCACGCTGGAAGCCAGAAGTTTGAAATCAAGCATTGGCAGGGCCACACTCCTGAATTTCTAGAAGTAGATCTTCACTTGCCTGTCTCAGCATCTCCTCCACCCATACTTGGCTTATAGTAGCCTCTTGTCCTTCACATGAATTTCTGCTTGTGTGTCTTTCTGTCCTCTCACTATGAGGACACCAGCCATACCAGATGAAGGACCCACTGCATGATGACATCATTACTAATCACACCTGCAAAAACTCTGTTTCAAATAGGATTATAGTATGAAGTACTGGAGGTTATCACTTTACTATATCTTGTAGGAAAAGACAATTCAACCCACAAGAGTGGTAAATAATTCTTCGCAGTACATAAATAGCAGTACAACACAATTCACAATATCATACAATCATAAACCAGTATTTTCAGCAACACGTCTGCTTTGTGTCTTAGGTTTCTTTTCTTATGCTCATTTTAAACACTCTTTCTTTGGTGGCAAGTTTCCTATACTGCTCTCCTTTCTCCTGGTCCCTCCCCTGCCTAACACAGTCAGTGCTAATTAGCAGCTGTTTAATTATGCACCCAGTGGAGAAGTGATACCATTGCCTTTCCTTAGAGAGTAACATCCATGGTTAAGCTGTCCCAGATTCTGGAAAGTTGGCTGTTTTCTGTGCCTTAGGAAGAAGCAATGTGGTTTAGTGGAAAGTTCATGGCATTTAGAATTGGTGAACTCGTGATACAGCCATATTTTCAACAATGAAATAATGGCCTCTGACTTCTAGTTTCTTCAACTGTAATCATATCCACCCCACAGATTTTTTGAGAATATTAAATATAATCAAGAGATGTGTTAGTGTATTTTTGTACATCAGTAAACAAAGGTATAAGGACAGCATCTGCTTCTCCCTAGTATGGTCTGCAACTGTCACATTATAGATAGACAAAACATCTGCTGACTGAAAAATTCTTCACTGACAAGACAGAGTGGAAGAGAGAATGACATGGGTAACATTGTTTGGTAACATCTGTACTGTGCACATGTGTCAAACCAAGTTTTAAAAATTGGACCCTATGGAACCACAAACAAGCAAGAATAGTCAAAGCAATCCTGGAAAAAAAAAAAGAATAGAGATATTTTCTCCCCAATTTCAAACTATACCACAAAGCTAAGTAATCAAAACAGGTTAGCATTGGTGAAAATAAACACACACAGATCAATGCAACAGAACTGAGAATCCAGAAATAAAACCATACTTATATGGACAGGTAATTTACAACCAAGGAGTAAAGAGGATAACCTGGAGAAAATTCAAAATGGATTAAAGACTTGAATGACAAACCTCAACCATGCAATACATAGAAGAAAACACAGACAAAACAACCCATGACATTGACCTCAGTGATGTTTTGAGGTATTCAACTAGAAAGGCAAAGAAACAAAAGCAAATATAAACAAAAGGACTACATCAAAATAAAAAGCTTCTGCACAGAGAAACTATATGAAATCAAAAATACAGTTTACTAAATAGGAGAAAATAATTTGCGTACCATTCATCTGACAAGGATTTTATACTCAAGATTTATATATTAAAAGCAGTTCATACAACTCAACAACCAAAAAAATAACTCAATCAAAAAATGGGCAGAAGAATTGACTGAATACTTCTCCAAAGAAGACATACAGATGGTCCACAGACATAGGAAAAAATGTTATCAGGGAAATACAAATCAAAGCTACAATGAGATACCAGCTCACCCTTGTGAGAATGGTCTTTTTCAAAAAGACTGAACAAAACAAACGTTGATAAGGATGTGGAGAAAGTGTAACTCTCAGTCACTGTCTGTGGAATTATAAACTGACCCAACTCCTATGGTAAATAGTATAGAGATTTTTCAAAATATTAAAAGTAGGCCTTTCATATGATCTCACAATTCTAATCCTAGGTATATGTCTAAAGATTATAAAAGCACTAACTCAAGAAGATACATGTACTCCTATGCCCATTACAGCACTATTTACAATAAGCAAGAAATGGATGTAACCTAAGAACCCAACAACAAGTGACTGGATAAAGAAGTGGTGTATATATACATATACACAATGGAACACTACTCAGCTATTTTAAGAAATAGAACTCTTACCATTTGCAGTAACATGGATGAAATTGCAAAAAAAAAAAAAAATTATACCAAGCAAAATAAATCATGAGAAAGAGAAATACCAAATAATTTCAATTATATTTTGAGTAGAAACAAACAACACAAAGGATAGACAAAACCAAACAACCCTTTGAAATTCTACTATAAAACTGAGATTTTATAGTAGTGAAAAGATTTAGAGGCAGAATGTGGAAGGGGTCCGGTGTCCTGCAGTGAGGATTATTGATACTTTCGTGGCAGGCATGGTGATGATGACTTGGACGAGATGTGAACCTGTACTCCTAAAACATGTACAGTGATGTAAACCAACATTATATCAAGCTTGAGTAAAAAAAGAAAAAAGAAGTAGAATTGGAAAATACTCATCTGCTCACTTTTAATAAAATAATTCCCAGTAACAAAGTCCTGCTTTCTATATTTTTTATTTGTATTAATGTCTGGGTGAATTGATCAACTTGGGGAAAAATACTAAGATAAAATATAGAAACAATAGTTTATAGATATCACTGGAGTCACATGTAAGTGGTAATGAAAGGTATCGTGTGTGAAAGGTTACAATTCAGAGAGGAAGAAAAAAGAATAAATGTGACCTTTTAGTTATAATAAGAAGGAAAATTATAAACACTAGGAAATCTTTCTCTGACACTGGGCCATATTACAATGAATTATAATGCTGAAACCTTCCCAGAGGTCTTTAAAAATAGTTTATAACCTCATCTCTCTTCTCATGGCAATTTCATTTATAATAGAAAACAATCCAAATCACCAATAAAAGGGAAATCATTGGGTAAAGTATGGCAAATTATTCTATATAATAAGTAAGTAGTCATTAAAATTTAAAATATAGCCGGGCACGGTGGCTTGTGCCTATAAGCTTCAGCCTATGAAGCGGCTGGGGCTAGGGATCGTGGTTCAAGTCCCACTCGGGACAACATAGCGAGACTTAGTCCCAAAAAATAGCTGGGCATAGTGGCGCACACCTGTAATCCCGGCTACCTGGGAAGCTGAGGCTGGGGATTGCTTGAGTACTCTGTGGTACCCCGGGCAACATGAGCCTGCAGTTCCATGGGCAAAAATAGTGAGACCTAGTCTCAAAATAAATAAATAAAAATAAATAAATAAAAAATAAAATATGAGAGCTAGCTAGTACCTATTAGAATTCTTCAAGCAGGATATTTAGTGGGAAATGAATGTATAATTTCATCTCCTGTATGATTGCTATTATGTAAAATTTAGGTTTGAGTGTGAATTAAGATTGGTTAAGAACACAGAAAAATGGAAGCATTTCATAGCATTACCTATATACATATGTATACATATGTATATATATTTTTTAAAGGTAGTCACATCTCTTGGATTTGTACCTTATCATCACTGACTACAGGAAGATAAACTGACAGTCTCAAGAAGCCCTCTGCAATCTTTGAATTGCTGATTCTCAGCTGCATGAGATAACAGAATTGTAGACACCTAAATAAGGCTTTGGCGCTCCTGGGTTCCAAGGTGGAGCGGTGTCCAAAGAGGGCAGCATTCCAAAACATCGTTGGTTTCCATTAAAGCCTCATTTATGGAATTAAAAATTAATTATGGAAGTGAATTTAAACAGTCTTTTCATTAGAATGCACTTGTTCTAATTGAATTAGGAGTGATAATATAATAGCCACTCCAGCACTGTTATTTAAAAAGATGGAATCTGAAGTGAATAGTCTTGTCCTTATGCTGCTAGAAAATAACCTATAGCTGAGGGTTTTCCAGCTTTCACCTGGTAGCTATTCTTGCTTAGCAAATAGCCTAGCAAATGAAAGGTTTTATCATTCCATGAAGACAAAGTCACAACAGAGACTCAATAGAACAAACCAAACAAGGCCTCCCACTTGTGAGCAAATTAAGACCTTTTGTGTACTTGCCAAAACTCACCAAGATTTACCAAAATGGCTAGGTTCAATTTCCTTCTATGCCAAGTGAAAGTGACCTTCTTATTTGAATGCCTGCTTCCTTCATGAAAAGTTTCCAGAATGTGTCAGGCTCTTTCTCAAAAAAAAGGTACACTTACATCAATATTTTAAATGGTCTACATTACTGAATACATATATATCCAGAGACACATAAATAAGGGAAACATTTTTTAGTGTTCCCAGACTCAAAAATAAATTACTGAATCATAACAAATAGGAACATTCTAGCTTCAGATAGCGGGGAAACTGATGTAAAGTTTCTCCTAAGGTTAGCATTTTTCTGGCAAATGAGCCCCAGGTCCTCTTGTGCTGAAGTACAGAGTGAGGAAGTATGGCACTCCTCCCCCATGACTTCAGACTCATTCCAGAGCTGCTGGAAATGGGGAGGAGCTCTCTGCTCCACCTGCAACTTCCTCATTCTCTTCTTGCCACCACTCTTTTTCTTTTTTTTTTCTTTTTTGTTTAACAGTAATTTTATTTTATTTTTTTATTTTATTCATACTTTAGATTTTACAGTAAAGGCAAATGATTACTGGAAAGCCTCTCCCCCACCCACCGTTGACAACCCCCTCTGTTCACTCCGACCCCTTTCCTTATTGTTTTTTGGTCTAGGTTAAGTCCTTTGGTCACTTCGTATTCTATGTTAATGTCCTTTTCTTTGGTGAGGGACTGTGATCCTAGAATATAGCAAGTCTTGTTGGTAGATGTTCAGTCTTATCTCTGTACTGGGTAGCCATTCATTCTCCTTTGAAATCTATTGGTGTTTTCTCTTGTTGACAGTCTTCAATCAATTCCATTCAATGGAGAAGATACTCGTTGTGGAGGGCATCTGCCGAAAAGCTTTGCAGATCATTTCCTCTCTTTCATTGTAGCTTTGTATGGGCCTGCCACCCCATCTCTGTGACCTTCCTCTCCCATTGATTGTGGAGGGGCACCTTGCTTTCTTGAGCTGTGTATCCACCCTTAGCTTTTTGACCCATCCACTTATTGTGTGGCCTTAGGTGCTACCACTCTTGACTGAGACCCCGTCTTTGTCTCATCTCATATCAAAATTTTGATTGCAAAATAGAGTTTGTTGGAAAGATCTGGGCAGCTCTCAGTCTACAGAGGTCTAGTGTTAATCCTGGGGGTGCTCCAGGGCTGGGCTGTGGATCAACAGCGAAGCTCTTTTGATAAGGAGAGCCTGACAAGTGGGACTCAGCAAGCAATAATATCTGAGGTCTTCTCCCCACACCAGGTCATCTTCCCAAGATCCCAGACCTGAGGAAGAGATACCCAGTGAGGCTCTCTGGACAAGGATAACCTGCAATTTCTTTACAGCAGGCAGGTCCCTCAAATTTCACTCCTACACGTGCAGAAACCTTTGGAGTTGGGGTAATTCCCAAATAGACTGGTATAATTTGGAGAAAGGAGAAACAGACACTGGGCAGCAAAATATGATTGAAAAGAATCATGAGTATATAAAACACTCATTTTGCTCATTTGTTTAGTCCTTGACTTTACAGTTGTTTAAAGACTGGCAACAACTACCAGGTAATAAATTATTCTTAAGTGAGAGTTTCATGGTAAAGCCTCACCATGGGCAAGAGCAGGCTCAAATGAAGTCTATTCCCAAGTCTCTTTTCCATCCAAGCACACAGGTTTTTATCTGACTTTTGGTTGAAAATAATGTGTTGTCATCATTAGAACAGCTGAACTCACCATCCATTTCTCTTCAAGTCTCTCCCTTGCCTTCCAGAGCTTTTCTATGGACTTGCTGGCTCTCGAGCTAAGCTTTTCTCTTTTTATTTGCTTTTGGCTTATTCCCAAATGTGATAGCACAGTACTGCCAATAAATGCAAAGGCTGGGAAACCCTCCAGGAAAAATGACCTGTGCAGGGTTCATGTTGCCCCTTGCATCCACTCCAGCCCCCTCCCCTTAATAGAAGTGTGCCACTGTTTCACTTATTTCACTTAACGACTCCTAACTCCTTCTCTTCCTCAAGAATATATTCTCCCACCTAATTCTTATTTTAAGAAAACTCAGTCGGAGCCATCACCAAAGCCTGTTTGTTCCACTCAAGCAGAATAAATGCTCTTGGAAAATCATCATAAAATGAAAGCATATGTGAAATGAACTTGGCTTCTGCTGAGAAAAAAACATCTTATACACAAATGGAATTTGAATTTGTGAAAATGAATTACAGCCTAGTGACATTCAGGTTGACATTAAGATAATACGCCGGTATTGTTATTCCAGGTAAAGGTGGCCTTGCAACAGGAAGGATTCGACCGAAAAAAGCGAGGCTATAGAGACATCAATGAGATTGACATCAACATGAATGATCCTCTTTTTACAAAGCAGTGGTATCTGGTAAGTATCTCTGCATTATTCCTAATGCTTCTCAACTTGAGACTTCGAATGAAAGATGTTTTTCTATTTCCTCATTATTCTGTGTGACATTAGCCAGCATTCAACTCAGTGAACCTCTCTGTCCCCTTTGAAATGTATTAATTTCCTATCACCAGCCCTACAACTTGTTCTCTAATATGTTTTCTTCTGAAACTGCTAACTAGTCGTGGTCTCTGAAGTTGACGCTACTGCCATGAGCTGATCAGTCTCCCAGACTCTTATATATATATATATACCACTACCTGATGAAGACTTCCAGAATATGTGAAAGTCAGGGGAAAGGTGTGAGAAAAGTAACCCAGGTGTCTCAAGAGGCAAAGTGACTAGAGGATGTGATAAAACCACAAGCATAAAAGAAAGAATCAGATGACTTCAAAAGGGACATGGCAGAACACTAGGAGACTAAAGTAACAGAAGTCATATCTGTTAGCAGTTCCTGGAATAATAGCAGGAAATCAGTTCCATTTGGGTTTGGTTGACTTGCAGGATTCAAGTAAAGAAACTCAGACTATAAGGCATGGAAACTCAAACTACCTGGTTAAGTAAATAGTATCTGTTCACCAACAATCTTTCAAGAGCTATTTGGAAACCTTGGGTTGTGTTTAAGAGGGGTTCAGTGACTTCAAGTTGATGCAAAATAAAGGGCACACTAGGGGGGGAAAGAATGGCTAATTTGCAAATATGAATAAAACTGTGCTTTATTTAAGATTCAAAGATGTTGCATAAGAGGGAAAACTAAATTAGGGCTTGTGAACTGTCACATTATTGGAATACAATTTCCTTCTTGAAGCTCCCGCATATTACTCTCCCTTGTGCTTTTTGGAATGGAATTCAGTGGTAACTAAATGAGCTTACCTGTGTCATTCAGGATAGGCTGGATTTGCTGCAATAACATACAACCCCGAAATCACAGCAATTTAACAAATCAAAATGTACATCATTCGTGCTCTACATTCATGTTTCCCAATCTTTCAGGAACTCAGACTTACCAGTATCCACCTCAGCTCTTTCCTAACCCTGCTTTCCTGAACATCTCAGTGAGAGAAAGAGATGTATGCACACTAACGCTTAACATTTCTGCCTGGACATGACAAATGGCACATTGCTTTACATGGTATTGGCCATAATGAGGCTGTGACCATTTCCACTTCCAAGGGGATGAAGAGATGTAATTTTAACATGGACCTGGCAGGAAAGGAACAGTCATTTTTAAAAAGAGCACTAATGATAGTCACACAACGCTTGGGCAATCATAACCAACGGATTGTTGTGGGCTTTGGCCAGTACAAGCTCACACTTTAGTGTTTATTTATTTACACTTCATCCTTGAGAAAATCTGCACAGGACAAATATACTCAAAAAGAGCATCATGAGAATATGTAGTTTAATATTCTTTTTCTTTTGAAAAGTATTTTAGGAAAGAAGATAAATTTATTTTATTTTATGATTTTATTTTATTTTGCACTGAAATATGTACTGAAGGTAAGCCAACTACCTTTAATTCAATTGAACAAATATTTTCAAATAAGACTTGAGGTGACACTGAAATTACAAAGGTAAATAAAACATGCTTCCTCTTGCAAAGAATATTGCTATTTATTGAGAAAATCACATTCAAGAAAGAATAATCCACAGTACTCTGTGCAAAATTCAAAATATGAAGTAGAAAGCAATGAGAGGGAGCATTCTAAATTAGGGAGGGTTTCTCCAGTGACAGCTCTAAGGAGTTTAAAGATAGCAATCCAGCTTTAAGAGGTGAGGATGGTTGAAACTGCACATTTACATAGACAGAAAGGGTAGGTAGTGGAACTCAAAAGTACCACTACCTGGAAGACATGGTCTCTGAGATGACTTAGAAAAGTATATGACTGCAAGTGTCAAGCAAATATTTTACACAGTGAAACAAACCAATCACACTCTCTGCTTTGGATTCCTGTACCAGATCAACACTGGGCAAGCTGATGGCACCCCTGGCCTGGATCTGAATGTGGCGGAAGCCTGGGAGCTGGGATACACTGGAAAAGGTGTCACAATTGGCATTATGGATGATGGTGAGTATTTCAAACATTTTACATTATTTGGAAGCAAGTGTGTCTTTGCATGCTTGCATAATATAAAAGAGTCACTGTTTTAAAAAGGCTAATCAGAGACAGTGGCCAAATGCTCATTCTCGTCACATCTATTCAGGAATTCTTACTTTCTTCTCACTCAGTAGTCCCTGCACTTAAAGATACCCTTAGCAAATATGTGCTGAATTAATAAAAATTTTGACATTAAAAATAAACAAATGAAAACTTCCCCTCATTCAACCATCATTTCGTATCAGGCAGGCAGCTGCTTATACTTTGCCTTAAAGCAATGGCTAGCCCTGTGCTTTTGTAAACCACAAATTTCTACATAGCCACACTACCCAGTATAGTATCCACTAGTCATAGGTGGCTATTTACATTCATCTTAATGAATTAAATCAAACTAAAATAAAAAATTCAATTCCTCAATCACACTGTCTTCATTTCCATTTCTCAATAGCTACATAGAGCTAGCAGCTGCAGAAATTTGTGCAGTTCTATTTTTCTCATTACAGAACATTCTATTAGATAGTATGGTTTGAGGTCCATGAAATAGCTTTCTGGTAGCAGACTGGAGTCTGGAGAAATGTTGACATTATTGTCATTTCATTTCAGAATGAGTCTTTTAAAGCAGACATTAATAACACTTTATTACCATCTCTTCCATAATATAATAATATGTTATTCTCTATCATGTTCCTGCCAGACAAAGAAAGACTTAGTGCACTTTATTTTCCACAGTTGGTGATGGGAGAACCAATGGGTTTGATGAATTGGTATTTTTCTAGCTGTAGCCAAGATTTCAAAGACTCTGGGGTCTATAGCATCTCACTGGACTGTGCTGCTGCCTTCATCAGCCATCTGGGTCCTCCAGTGGCGGCTCCACCCTGCTGACCAGTCCAATTGTATTTAAAACCTGTACAGAGATGAAACATGAGGCCTTCCTTCTGAAATTCCCCTAAGAACATGATGTTCTCTAAAGCAAGCCTTTGAAGCAGAATTGATGGAGCAATCAGGAGCTAGAGTGCTTCAAATGGGCACTGTTCGTGTGGGCTCATTAATATCAACCTCAAAATAATGCCTCGTGTCTTCTGATGTGTGAGATATTTCAAAGTGGATGTGAAAGCTTTTACCACGTGGCCAGGGCTTTCACAAGCAGGAAGGAGTTCTGCACAAAAGTATGCACTGATATTGGGTGTTTTTAGCTCTTTCTTCCTAGATTTTGTGTTAGAAACCAAAGTGGTTGTGGTCAGTTCACCTTAGAGAAAGATGCAGGTGATTGGGGTACATCTGCCCAAAATACAGAGCAATGACCACACTGAATCTGAGAAATCAGAGAAGGACCCTAAACTGAAGATGTGTCCACACTAGGCATATCACTCTTAGGAAACCTACAGCCTGTGATGCTTGTTTCATAATTCTCTAACTGTACCCCTCTTGATGGACTGTTCAGTATCCTTTCCAAAGACAACAGAGGGTTAGTGCCTAACTCTGTTCCATATTTCCTGATGCAAGAAGGCAAACCCTTTAGAAACTTCCAGTAGAATTTCTTGTTTTATATTATTTCTCTTACTTGTCCCAAAAGGGTAAAGCTCTGCCTCCCAATTTAAATCCCTAACTTCTCATTGTACTGGTCATCACCTGCTATTATTGCTCACAGTTATGCAAGCTGATCGACTCATCTAGACAGTTTGGTTGCTGTTCTCTCAGGTCATCTCAGGCAGCTGGGGTCAGAGGGGTCTGGCATTGGTGTCAATGGAAACTCAACGGGGCTGCTCAACTAGCTCTGCCTTTCTCCCTTCCACTGTGATCCTAGGGCTTCTCCCTGGCACATGGTTCCCAATAAAGGTGGTGGGGTGTTAACAACGGTCTGAGCCCTCCTCCCCCAAACAGTCCCTCTAAGATACGAAGAGGAGATACCTTCAGTCTACCAGTAGCCTGGACTTGAAATCAGCCATATTATGCCACTTCTGTTAGATAAAGTTTCAGAGTCAGTTCACATTCTAGAGGAAAGGGAGTTATACCTCCACATATGGAGAAGGACAGGTATTGTCCCTAACTTCAATTTACCACATGTCTACTCAGTCCGATAACTATAAAACAGAAGCATGCATTCTCTAAATCCACTGTTGAATGCAAGATGACTTGGGGCAAGAAGGGCTTACCACACGACAAGGACAAAACCAGATGCTCAGCACCCTTGTAGCATGAGTGCTTCTACTCCAACACCTAAAAGTGGGGAGCAGTGTTACTGAGGCTGGGGGAGCATCAGGACTGTGTTTTCTCTTTTTACTGCCTGCAAACCTGAGTGATGTGATAGCATTTCCCAGATAGTCTCTCAATAGGCAAGATAGTCTCTTCCAAGGCAAGAGTGAAGACAGACACAGATGCCCTGATACCTAAGAGCAAAAAATAACATACTATTTCATAGCATTAGTTTTCTATATGTTGGCCTGATGGCAAACATATCTATCTACGGAAGATTCAGTTTGTGTGTAGTCATTTTCAACAGTCATTCATCCCTCTCTGGTCTCCTGACTCAAAACTTTGCTAGTGTCCTCTGTGCTAGATCTACTGATTCAATTAACGCTCAGTAAATATCTACTGCCTTCATATAGGTGAATCTTAATGTAATTCCATATTCTACATGCCACTAGAGGAGTTTCTCCTTGCTTAGCTCTTATCCAAAATAACAGATATATTTCTTAATGGTCTGCATGACATTTGGGGCACATACATGTTAATGAGGACCCCACTTAATGATGCCATCACCTTTGTTATAATAGAATTGGTTGGTGTTGGGAACTTGACCTAGAAAATGGGATGTGACTTTAACACTTGGACAGGAGTCACCCAAAACCAGGTAGGATTTATGGCAAACAACTGGCCATCAATGTCAAAGATATTGGAAATTCATGGTCAAGACTTGCAACCAACATGAGATGGAGTCATTGAGGCAGGGTCCGAGAAAGTGCTAAGCTTTAGTTACAATAAAAGCTAACATATGTTAAATATTTCCTATATACTGCATAACTTTTAAGAAACACAGACAAAATTGTTCCCTAAGGTCAAGATGAATAAATGAGGTGTAGGGAGGCAGAAACTGACCACTGTCTCCTAACTAAATGGAACCATCTTCAGAGTTTGAAGCCCACCCCTTGGCTCTGCCTTCTTGGTAGATTTGTACAAAAGGCTTCATCCTTGTCTATGGAGGTCCAAACTTAATAAGCAGTAAACTGCTCTCTTCCGAGAGATTTAGAACTCTACATTACATAGAAAAACAATAGCTTTTCTCTGAGCTTGGACTTCACAGTCCTTAGAAGTTCCTGTAGGGAGTCTGTTCCAGTTATTTGCTATGTTACAACACTTAGCAACTGAGAGTAACAGGAACTCAGAGAGTCTGCCTGGGCAGTATTTGCTTGACCTCAAAGTTGAGGTCAGATGTTGGCTGAACTGAGTCATCTAAAGTCTCACTTGAGCTGAATGCCCATGACAGCTTACTTCTATGGCTGGTGGTTAAATCTGGCTGTCCCTGGAGTTCATCTGAGGCTATCATACAGAGTGCCTGTGCATGGACTTCTTACATGGTAGCTGGCTTCTCCCAGGGCAAGGATCCAAAGAGATCTTGGGCCTTTTCTCACCTCATCTTCAAAATCAGGCAATAGCATTCACTATATCTGATTAATAGAAGGAGTCATAAGCCAACCTAAATCAAGGAGCCAAGAATAGACCTACCTCAGAAAGGAGTGGGAAGAATACCATTGTCAACTTCTAGAAGACTATAGGCAATAGAAAATACTGAATTGCCATCTTTCAAAAATACACTCCAGCCATTGAGACCTAGCCCTCACTAACTGGTGGGGGACAGTTTAAAGGACAGGTTCCCTTGGGGCAGTGGAAAGAACTGGACTCAGAATTAGAGTCCTGTAATGTTGTACAACTCCACTGGATTATTACCACTGTAACTAGAAACAAGACAACAGAGCTCCTTGCTACTCCCCTGAGCTCCCAAAACCATGAGGACTCACTGAACACAGGCACTGCTGGATTACTTTCTGAAAAGATTCTGGTTGATAACAGGATATTAATGGCTTATGAACAAAAATTTAATCAATTTGTCATTTGTGTATCACAAATTGGTTGGTGATAAGTTGGTACCCTGCAGACTGTGAGTCATCAATAGTTGTGAAGCTCAGGTTTTGTGTTGATGTTGTCTGTGTTTTTCCAGGACCTACATAGGGTCTGGCATTCTTTACTGAAAATAAACTAAACCAAAAGTGAAAAATAAGAATGTATACTTTAATACTACAAGGCTTGAAAAAATGAATAAGCTGATTAAGATGATGCATTCAGTGCATTCCACCTCAGGAGATAATCAAATATACAAAAATATTAAAATACTCTTTTAATTACCAGGTTATTACTTACATGCTTTCGTTCATTATTATTTTTTTGAATCACGTCTGGTGGCTTTTTTCATCAGACCAAAGTCTTTGTTAGGTTTCCCCTGAACCAAATTAAAAATCCCCTTTTTAATTAGACTAAATTCATTTTGTTTTAACTATAATTTCCTTATGGCCTCAAATTATTTCATTGTTTTAAAATTTTCCCTTCACAAATCAGAGACAATTATTCCTTAGAAAATTTCCCTTGTAAGCAATTTGTACTATCAGAACATAAAGACATGGTTTAAAAATTGACAGAAAAATATATTCTATGTGTGTGTTTTTTTTAACTTATCTATAGTTCAAAGGTTTTTTTGTCATTTCTTTTATGCTACAAGAAACACATGTTCCATTATAGAAATATATGAAAATATAGATAATCAAAAATAGGAAGATAAAAACAACCATTAACCCAATACTCAGAACTAATCAGTTAATGTCTTGATACATGTATTTTTTCTTCATTCTTAGATATATGTATAACTATATGTTTAAATGTGTATGTATAGCATAAAATAACATAATGGAAACATATTATACATAAAATTTTGTAAACCCTTTTTAAAATTTAAGAATGTTTTGTGGATTTCCGCTGATGCGGTCTCCAGGTCTCCAACATCATCTTCAATCTCTACACAGTATTTTATAGTGTGGATTTTCCACAATCTATGTAACCCAATCCATGGGGTTTTTTTTGTAAAGTTATATTTATCGTGGTAATGTTGATTTACATATAGTGTATATCTTAGGAGCATAGTTAACACCTCAAGAAATGCATGTTATTTCACCATGCTCACCACCAAAGCCAGTATTTATCTTTTTCTTTTTGACTTATTTTACTTCCATTTCTCTCTATGTTGCCACAAATGACAATGAGTGTTTTTTCCCAAAAATGAGCACACAAAATTTAACTAATTTCAACAAATATATGAAAGTTCATTTCAACACAATAGTCTAAAACCAGTAGACTTTTTTTACATTTCTTCTCTTCTACATTATCTGTATCACTCTAGTGACATAGTAAAGGAAAGTACTAGTGATATGTATATACTACAAACCAAACCCTTTGATGAACTGGCTCATTTCTTGAAAACTCTTTGCCAGTATATCCCTGTTTCGAGATGTAGGTTATGACATACAAATATTAATATCTGAGCCTGTAATAGAACAGAATCTGTGGTCTCATAACCTGTGCTAATGCCCTGCTCTACCCTATAGCCCAAATTGACCAGTCTAGAATATTCTAATGCCAAGAAATAACAGGAAGAAAACTTTCTTTTTCAAAATTTACACCCTAATGCTAGTTCTGTTTTGCAGGGCAAAACTGTAGCATTGCTGTGTGGCCTTAGGAAGCATGTGGTGAAGATGCCAGCTCTGAGGGGGACTTGATGCTATTTCGAGTTTTTAAGTACTGCCAAACCAACAGAGTCATTAAATGTCATGGGACTAAGCATGCCACACTCCTCTCCCCCTCACCAGGCTGAGAATAAAGCAACTGCAAAGAGGCCTAGCATGAGCCAGTTAGCTGGGTGGTGAGATTCAAAATCAGGCCTTTGACTTCAGAACTACTCTCCTAGCCATATGCTAGGTCAGACAGAAACCTGGCTGCTTTCTCGAAGATATATAACTATTTGGTTTACAGAATTGGATGAGAGCTTTTCAATTTGCCCTTGAAGTTTCATGGTGCTCTCTGAGGCCCATGTGTCTGATGGAACCCAGCAGTCCTGACAGGACATAATTCAATCACTAATGGGCAACAAAACAGATCTGCATCCAGGGGCCAGCAGGGACTCCTGTTTGGAGGCTCAAGGTCTCTGCCTTTCTAGAAAGCCACATACTAAGAGAAACCATCCTCCACTCCCACCCAGAACAATGCTCGGAAAACCATTTTCCTTTTGCCTAATAGCTTTTCTCACCCAGCCGTGTTCCTGTTATTATTTCCATGCCATAGAACGCTCTCCTAATCCATTGCTGTCTATGCCCTGTTAAATAATAATCACTTTTCCTTCCTGGGGCCAGTTTCATTTCAGAAGAAAAGCCAGTTGATGCTTTAGAAATGTCAGGATTTTCCACAAATCTCTCAGATCACAGCTTTGGTGAGCCATCCATTTTGAGGTCACTAAGCCCCTCAGTGCTGTCATCTATGTCAGAAGTGTTATCCTGAGGCCCCAAGCTCTAATTGGCTTCACTCCTCTAGTGCAGCTGGTGGCAGCTGCCTCTCCGTTCAAGCAGCACCTCTCACCCTCACCGAGGAATGGCAATGCAAGGCAGGCGTCTCAGGCACAGGCACTCACCCCCTCCAATGTCTCATGGCACCACCCATATAAGGAGGAGGCTTTGGGGGCACCTTTTCTGAAGACATAGACAAGTATTAACCTGTGCTTTTGTCTCTTCACAGGGATTGACTATCTCCACCCAGACCTGGCCTCCAACTACGTAAGTACAAGCCAGCATGTGGGAGAAACATGTTTCTTAAGCATTCTAGTCCCCCTTGTGATTTGGAACACAGGTGCATGTGTCTACACACATATGTGAATTTACATACCACATAGAGCATGCACACATGTGCATAGGTGCACATGAGAAATGCCAGTTGGCTGATGCCTCTGCCTAGATCAACAGCAAACAGACAAGACATGGGGCCTGGCAACAGGCAAATGTGGGGTGGTCTGAGGAGGAGAAAAGAATGAAACTGGAGGTCTGGAAGACAGATGGCCAAGGAAAAGTGTACAAAGAGGTGCAAAGAAAAGAGAGACTTGACAAAGTTTAAAATCAACCCTGGCTGAAAATTGGATTGAAGAATAGAAATGAGCAGTTTGAGTTTTTACTGGATAAAACTGATGACAAGAAACCAAAAACTGTGGCAACTTGCATTGCAACAATAGATTTATGACAGCAAGCATGTCACCTTCTCTTACTATTCTTATGCTTACAACTATTCTAAATCTACTTTCTTTCCCACGCAATATTAATAACAACATTTAATAAGACAAATAAGAAATATGAAGGGAATCACAGTAAATCCTGTTGTTCTCATTTTTGACCCAACAAGCGACACTACTTTCCTGACGAAAACTACAATTTTAATTTTTTTAAAAATAAGTAATTACTTTGTCTTAACCCCAGGAAGAACATGCTTCAAGTGTCAGTGAGTTCTCTTAAAATATTCCAAAGTATTACTACTGCTCCATGTCATCTCCAGATTTACATTTGTTTCTCAGATTCTGCTTAGGAGAAGACATGCGTTTTGATAATGAAATGATGATTAACCAGCAGACGTGCTTTGGAACCCACAATGGGGTTATATATCTTGGAAGGTACATGTGTCCCTATTATAAAAAGGGGTTTTGTCCATGGGTATCAGGAAACAAATCTTTTTTTTATAATATCTTTTTTTAAGTTAAATGAATCATTGGCCTCATCCAGACAAAATGTGATCAGAGATGAAAGATAGGAATTTCCAAAGCTCTATTTCCAGAGCAGAGAATCCACCTTCTAGATAAGACAAAAATGACCTGTGAGCTGTAGATTCTTCCTGAAACACCTGCCTACAGTGTCTAAGGAAACAGCTCTCCTTTCCTTCTCTCAGTAACATCACACATGGAACCTCAACTTTCTAGTAGAGGTTGCCCTATAGTGCATCTACTCTCTTGCTCTCCTTTTCTCCACCTCCCCAGTAACTGCAGGGCCCTGTAGCTATCCCCAAATAGGGGACTGAGAAATAAGTGCATTGTATTTCCTCCAGTGTGCTAAGACTCAGAAACCTTTGTTCCCGAGTAATGGCAGCATCCTAGCAGCAGGGCTGTGAGGTCAGGCACAGAGGGTAGCCCCTGCACACAACCCTGCGTGTGTGGGTGAGCTGTGACTGCCAAGTCCAGGATCCAGCACTCACAGAGCCAACAAATAGGGTTGCGTTCACAAATGAGTGTTGGTCCATTGTATAACTTATAGATCTTCAAGGTGGGGTGGCTGCCAGTAGGATTGGAAAGCTGACTGCACACTGCCTTGCTGTAGCCAGCCCACTGACCTGGAGATGAACCTGAGTGCCCTTCATCCCATTGTTGTGACAATGTATCCAGGCATTGTTGTGACAATGTATCCCATACCACTTACAGATTAAAAAGAGAGTAAATTCAAGTGGGGAAAAAAAATCCCCTGAAGCTCAGATGAGGTGCAAGTACAAAGCTGATCGACATTGGGATTTATCTGGCAAAAATTCCATCTGAAATTGGAAAACCAAGCATCCAAATTGAGGTGCCCACACCTCTCAAGTTTGCAGCATCACAATATCCTTGAAAACTTCTATGTGGCTTATGAATATCACTTTCTCTTTTCGTGTTTATTTAAAAAGCACACACTTTTTTTCTAAATAAAAACAACTGTTCTTTTAGAAAACTGAGAAAAGTATAAAAAAGACTTAAAACTAGTCATAACATCATGCTTAGTATTTGAACTTTCATTTCCATGTATTTATTTTTTAATGAAAGTGGGTATTTGCTGAATACAAAGTATCTCTTTACTTGATATATGATGAGTATTTTTAGATACTTCAAAATATAAAGGCTCTATAGTTTTGCCTTATGCTATAATTTTTTTAAACTCTCCAATCCATAATTGTTATGCAACTAGGCTGTATGGGCATTTCATTCTAAGAGGAAAAAATGACAGTAACAAGGATAGTAAAGGGACTCAAACTATATCCTGTTAAGGAGCACACAAGTGTTGGGGGTTGGGGAAGAATTAGGATATGAGATAAAGTAAGAGATACCTTAAATAAACTTTCAAATATTTCAAATTCCCTACAAGAAATGAGGCATCAGACTTGTTCACTAATTTCTCCCAAGAAAATTTCCACCAAGGGTGACAACTGCAGGTAGAAGATTTTAGTCTAATTAAAGGAAGAACTATCTAATGATTAAAGTTAATAAGTAAAATGAATAAACTCTCCCCAGAAGTAATGAGATCTCCATATCTTAAAATGTTCAAGAGGAAGGCTAATGGCTATTTTATGAGGCTGTTAGTGAGGAGATGCTGAGAATGCTCATCTTAAACTAGATGACATCTAAGAGTTGAACAGAAAATGTGAATTCTGTAAAGTACACATTTTGACAACTTCCATCCAACAGAATATCTGAGTTGTCAACATTTATCAAACATTTAGAACCTTACAAAGAAAATATACATAATTACACGTGGCTGGGAAATTTCTCACCTTTAGTGTAGGAGAGAAAACGGAACATCCAAATATCTTATTCTTAACTCTTTAGCAGAGTACCTGAACCTGAATGAACCTGGTTTCTCTTGTTTTGGGGGTTTGCTTGTTTTTCTCAATTTTTTGCATAGAGTTAAAGGTGACAACTTTAAAGTTACTACATAAATGCATTCTCTTTGTTCTTAATTAAGAAAATTTATATTATAATTAACAGAATGAGCATGGTAAGTGGAGTAGACCTACCCAGGAGAGCAATAAAATCAGTGGACAGTGATAAGCTTGAAAATTTGAGCAGAGGATTAGCAGGCAACTTTATACCTTGTTAGGTGATTTAACAGCTTAGATAGAAAGCCTTGGACTCCGTTCCTGGCCTTGGGCATGGAAGTATCAAACACAGCACACCGAGAGGCTCCAGAGCCATTGTACACTGATGGGGAGCTAAGAGATGTTGAAACTATAAAGCAGAATAGGGACCTGATCCATTGCTTCTGTCTGAGAGGGCATTCTTAAACAGAAACAAATTTTTGGAAACAAAAAGGGTAGAAACAGTTTCTCTTCTAAGTTTGCATAGTGTCTCATTTAATTTCCCACCACATTTCTTCCAATAAGACAAGGTGCAAGAAATTCATTTCTTTTTTTAAGAAATAGAACCTAGTTCATCAGATTTCTGTAATAAAGACAATGAAGAAGAAAATTTGCTTGCAAATGTTGCTTCCTTAAGACATGAATTGAAGATAGCAGAATGGAATTTGCAGAATTTAGAAGAAGAGTTATTCAGTGTTAGTCCAAGTGAAAATTCTGATCCTTCAAGATCTGAAAGGCTCGCTCTTGAAGATCTTACTCAGCCTAGCCACGATCAACTTTTGTATCACTCACCTTATTAAAAAGTTTGTAAAATGTACAGTAGCAATACTGATTGTCAAAAAAGTCAAGAGATAAGATTGCTGTTTTTAGACCTGTCCACTTAGAAGCAGCTTTGGTTTTAGATCTGCCTACTTAAAAGACGTTTTGATTTTCTTCTGTAAATATCTTATTCATGATTTTTATCGTGTTTGCTGTGGCACTCAACAAAGACTTGTTGAATTGAAATACAGTGATTGCTGATTACAACCTAATAAGTATTTGATTTGATATATTACTACAGCTTTAAATATAGTAACATTTCTTTATCTATTTGCTTTTTGTAATTAAATTTTGTTTTTGTCAGTAAGTTATAACGCCCTTGATACTAGCTCTATACCATGTACAGTAGGTAATAAGTTGTTAGAATGCTCTTAACTGTTTAAACTACTTTCAGGGCTACATGATAACATGGCAGTGTTCTTTCATCATCCCTAAGTTTTGTGAATGATAGATAAGGCATCTCCTAGTCAGGAATGAATGACCTCTCTCTCCCTCTTTCTCTTTCTCTGTCCCTCCATCCCAATCTTTCCTTACCCTCTTTCCTCTCCCCTCCCTAACTCTCTCTCCATCCCTTTCTTGTTTTGTCATATTATGTGTCACCCCATGTCTTTCCCTTTTCCTTACTCAAACCTTTCACCTCTCTTTCCACTCTTTTTCTCCTTTTTACTACCGATCACTACCACATATATATATATATGGATGCTTATGTACAGTATAATATTTTCTGATAAAAATTTGCCCCTCAATTCAAAAAATGGATTGACTTTCTTTTTGTAAGGAAGCTACTTGATGAGGCTACCTGCTCCTACATTTTAGAAAATTAAATTTCATGTCTATAAAGACTAATTCTGGGAAATTGAAGAATTTGCTCTCTATTCTAAGTTTCTGCTCCTTCTTTATATATGTAAAATAAGTTGCAATCAAAAGAAAAATCAAATGATAAATTCGGGACTATATTAGTATTACCAGTTAAGGGCAAAGGGCTAATCTCTTTATATGTAAAAAGTTCTTAGAAATAATATCTACAGCCCAACAGAAAATTAAGTAAAAGAAAACCAGGCTCATTGGCACGTGCCTGCAATCCCAGCTCCCTGGAAGGCTAAGGCTGGGGATCACTTGAGTCCATGGGTTTGAGACAACCCTGGGCAACATAGCGAGACCTAGTCTTAAAAAAAAAAAAAAATTAAACAAAAGACTTGACTGGAAAATGAAATAAAATAATCTTAAAGTAGATTAAAAGATGTTCAGTCTTATAATAAGAGAAATTGACCATAAAACTATACCAAGGTACCAGATCTTAACTATTACTTTGTTAAAGATCCAGATATCTGCCAATGTGTTTCATTTCTGAGATTGGTGGGGAAGTAGGCATATTCAAACACTGTTGGTTGTAATGTGAGATCCAATATTGATAGAAAATATAATATATAAAGTAAATATATAACCAGTAAACAAAAAATTAAATTAAAAAAATAAAATGATCCAACCGCTGTGGTGAGGCATTTGATAATATTTATGAAAGTCACAAATGTGTCTGCCTTTTACTTGGAAATCCCATTTCTAGAAATCTGCACTTCAGTTACACCTACATAAATATAAAATGAGACATTATTTGTCATAACGAAAAAGACATTTAGTAAGATGTGTGAGTAAGCATGCAATGGGAACTGTAGTTGGGGAAAAAGAAAAAGGTAAGGAATCTTACTTTTTTGACTATGGCGTGATTGCCAAGGTACTGGTCAAGTAAAAATTGCAGGATGCCAAGCAAGTAGAGTATGCTAGTTTTTGCCTAAGTGTGAAGGTTGGGTAATTGGTATCATTTATATATGCATGTGGAAACACTGGAAAGTTAGGTTTAATAATGTCTAACTCTCCTATATAAGTGACTTCCTTTATTTGCTCTGATTGGTGTTTTATAAATTTATAAAATTCTTTTAGAAATGATAGAATGAGATGATGTTGTGTGCTTTCTATATAGTTTATATTTTTGAATTGCATGTATAAGTTACTTAAAAGTAAAATCATGTTTTAAAACTCATGAAATTCATTTTAAAACCTCACAAAAATTAAAGGTTAGAAAATACCGATTCAAAAGCATCTAATAGAAATACATATACAATTTAAAGGTAAAAAATAACAGCTTACATATAATAAGCTAGCCCCGTGCCTTTCTAGTAAAGTGTACTTTAAGGAGGTGTGTTTTCAGGTTTTTCCAGAAGCAGACCCTGATATAAAGGTTAAAGTGCAAGTAGTTTACTGTGGAGGTGATTACAGAAAGAAAGATTAAATGAGGATACTACTATGAGCCAGAGAAGGGAAAGCAGTCAATGAATAATGCAGTTCTAACTAGTTACCCTGGTAAGTAGTGGAATTAACCCAATTAGTGAAAGTGGGGGCAGTGCTACCCCACCCGAGACTGACCTTCCAGGGGATCTGGGGTACTTGTATAGCAGCGCTGGTCGACTGTTGGATGAGGGCTGGTCCCAGGCATATTAACATCCCCCAGTCTTAGAGAAATCCCTCTATCAGGAGAAGCAGCCCGTTCAGCAGGAACTCTCTGAGTACACAGGATGACAGGTCAAAGGCATGGGGGCTGTTGCCCTGCTGGCAACATCTCACACAAAAATGATGACTTTAAAATGTACTGAAACTTCAAATGAGCAAAAATATGCCATGTTGGAAAAATTCCTCGCTACACATTACTGTCAGTGAGAAGTGAAAACTCTTCAGAGGGACTTAGACAAATATGACAAAGATGTTTTCATCATCAAACCAAGCAAAATGTCTCTCAAAGCAGAATTCTTTTCAGAGCCCATTTATTCCATGGATTAAAAGAAAAGAATCTGAGTATGATGGTTGCCCAGCATTCTCTCTATTTAAAGTGAGACTTCAAATCCTTTGAAAACTGCAGATCAATATATGAATGTTAGTCATTAGTGTTAATTTAATCCAACAAATCTACATTGAATCTGTTGAGTGTTAGAGCAAAGGGAAATAATAGCTTCTCTTATTATTATCCTATTGTTCTATGATTGAATTTAATCAGAAGGATCTAGTCCCACTGGTAAATGTTCACTATTCCAAACAATTTAAATTATCCTTTCTCCTTCCCATTAGTAGTAGTCTGAAATGAGCATCGACCAAAAGAGCAGTGCTAGACCAAACCTAAATCAGATCTCTCCTGCCCTTTTGTAAAAGGTTGGGTTATAAACTGTAGCTTGATCTGTCCACTGTATTGGGTCTGTTGCCCCAGAGGATCCTCCGGTCAACAAAGACCCAGATGGGGTGTCTTACCGGTGATGGCTGTGAAGGCAAAGAGGCTGTTTGTCAATTTACTTAACAACCACTCCTCCCTTCCACTGCCCCCTCCCCCGCCACAAACACCCAAACAACGCCCTCCAACCAGTGACGACCATAGACCTGCTGTGGAAAAGATCATTCAGGTCTGTGGAAATGTGGCAGCTCTCAGGGGGAGGCAGGTAAGCAAGAGCCTCCCCCTTTGCTTCCAACGCCATTCTGAGAAACTGCAAAGGCAAAGATGGCTAGTGGTCGTATAAATCTGAAAAGAGTCTTCTCATGGGGGTTGCAGTTTTCTTAGGGGCAGAACTGAGAAAGAAGTAAAAGGCAAGTTGTTGATTTGGGAGGAGATTCCAAGACACACCAGCCTAGGAAGAGAGAAATGATACCAGATGAGAGCACAACTGCCAAAGGATTTGTCCTGAAACCAGTTATCACTGAAGACACCAGGGCCTTAGTCTCACCTCCAAGCTCTGGGGAGTAGTGCAGAAAGAGGTGATTGGGAGTTACTTACCAATTCTGTCAATTACTGGTTGAGAGCTCCATGCCAGAAGCAGAATCAGCAGGCAGAGTCTTCAAGTAGAGTTGCAGGTGCCAACATTGGAGATCAGTTAACATGCAAGGGCAGGCTTCTGACAGTGGAGCAACAGTGGAAACTGAGTAGAACTTAAGTGTGACTCCTGGCTCCAAAACTCACTGTTATACAACCTTAGACTAACCTGTTAAATCTCTCTGAATGTTCATTTCCTCATTTGTGAAATGGATAAAATGAAAATCAGATGTGCTGCGCAATATTGCTGAGATTATGGGTGTTTAGAGTCTGGCAGATAATAGATGCTTGATAAACACCCATTTCCTTCTCAGAAGAGTTGCAATTGCAACTCTGCACAAAGGCAGCTCGTCCTGAAGAAACAGGAAACCAGCACAATTGCTCACTCCCAGCAAGTCAGTTCTCTAATGAGAAAAAAAGGTACCTCACCCAGGCCAAGTATAAGGGTATACTTATATGCTAGGAAAGCAAAGATCAAAATGAATCTAAAAGATTCACTTGAAAAACAAATTTTAATTTGATTTGAAAAATAAGAGATTTATTTGCAAAAGAACTTCCAAGCAAATGGAAAACACAGGGAAAGAGAAGAGCCATGTTCATGGCCTGGAAGGTAATGAAGGACACCCCAAGAAAATTTCTGGCCTATGTTCACCTACTCTGTCATAACTCTATGAGCAAGGATATTTGTTGATGTTCTCAAGGACAGTCTAGTCTCAAGACGGGTGAAGCAACTGTAAGATAACAATTTTCCAGATGAGGGTTTTTACCTGGGTCAGAGAAATTACATTTCCTGAAGTGTGAGTGACCCAGATTGGGGTGCAGCTTTCTACCCTAATCACAGGGTGGGCCATTGCCTGCACTCGCACCCACAATTTCCAGCTTGGAAATCGGATCACCCACTCAGCAAGATCCAAGATCCTGTACTAAGCACTATGCAGATTCATAGGCTGTCGCTTGAGTTTTTCCACAAATTCTCAAATGCAGCTCACATGGGAGTTTGCACTGACTCCAGTTGTTCAACTTGCCCCAGACCTACAGGCAACGCTTTGGGGCTTGGCACAACTTCTGTCTGATGGAGTAATTCCTCACCACTATCTTTAGGTTGGACATTATGAACTTGTTTAAGGTAAAAGAATAACACAAACCTGTCAGTGTGTCAGCTCTGATCTTGTGTGTTTCCACCTGCCTTCCTATGCTTAACCATCGCAATGCCCGGGCTAGCTCACCAGGCCCAGGAGAAGGACGAAGGACTCATGGAGAAGAACTTCCCTGGTGTTCAAAGTCTGAAACACAGCCACGCAAGTCAAACTACAGAAGTAAAGCTGTTTAGCTGAGCCTCACCAATATCTGCTGTACCCCCAGGGCAATCAAGTCCAGTCAGATTACCAGAACTGCCCAGTTGATCCCAGATTAGGTCACCATACATCCATCCCAATTGCAGACTTGCAGGTGATAGAAGTGCCTATTGTTATGTGCCGCTGACATTATGGCTGCTTTTGTACAGCAGCTATTACACGTAACCACGCTAGATCCCTCTCCAGGTCTTCCACAGCAATTGATGCCCATTCCAGATTAAAGTGAATATAGACTTCCAACCCTTCCCCAGACCTACTGAATCAAAACCAGGAAAGATAGGTCTTAGCTCCCATCCAAGTACTAGCCAGGCCCAACCCTGCTTAGCTTCCGAGATCAGACGAGATCAGGCACGTTCAAGGTGGTATGGCCGTAGACAGATAGGTCTCAGCTCATATCTTCAGATCCTTTCCTAGAATCTGATGATTAATCTCGTCATTCATTTTAATACTGTATGCATTCATTCGATCATGCATTCATTTGGTTAACAGTGTTAGTTCCCTCTAAGGCATGACTACATTATAACTAGATCACTGTCTCTTTGTAGCAAAGTGTTTACTTTTTAACTTTGTCTCTTCTTTAATATTTAGCACTGTGGATATCAGCATTTAATAAATATTTATTAAATTGCACGGAATATTAATTCATCTTTCATGCTTTTACAAGTAAAATCAGTGCTAAGTTATAAGCTGAACCTCTGTCAAGGATGGCAAACAATAGCATGCAAAATCTCCCAATTCCTAGCTCTCAGCCATGTCATAAATGGATGCCACCAACCCATTCCCCAAAATACATGTTCCTGGTGAGGGGAATAGAGGACCATGAATCGAAATGAAGTCTCCATGACTGAAGCCCTGGATAAAATACTATTCTCAGTGTGGCTTATCCACATGCAGATAAGAGCTCTTTCTTTTTTATAAAGCCTAGAACCCCTCAGGTTTGTGGAAATGCAGATATGTTCACAGGGGGGAGAGGACAAATTATGCTCTTTAGCTCAGTGGAAAATTTGGAAAATTATTTGTGCTCCAGGATTGTTATTTTACTGACGCAAGTTCTTGTAAAAGATAAAAACCCACCCCAAGGACCTGCACTTTCCATTCTTTTGATGAGTTCCTAACAGGCTACAGTCTCTGGTGAGGCACACTCTTTGGAGTGCTCTGAAGAACTGCCAGCACTGAACCTGAAGGAAGTGACTTTGAGCCCAGCAGCCATGCGCACACCAGGACTCCAGGTGGCAGGTGGCTGCCATGATGAAAGGGTTCCTGTGGAGATGGTCCCATCCTTCAGCCTGAGTGACTCAGATGCCATGAAGTATTGATTGAAGCTCTGCTCCAGGCTTTTAGACTGATTAATATTTAAATAAATACATTAATAATGCATGTGAAATTGAGGCTTAAACAACCTTTGTGTCCCATTGAAAAGAAAGGCTGGGATTTTTGAAGTATTCATTTGTGATCCTGGTCAGCCCTACAACACCAAAAGATCAGACTGAGTATTGGGAATAAGAACTTTTTTAATCATTAGAACAGGTTGTCATTCAAATGACTATCATCTGACTCAATCCACACACTAGAAGAGTCTATTTTTATAAGAACATGCTTTGGTATAAAAATGAGAAATATTGAATCTTGCTTAACCAAAATGAAACTCTATATTTGGTTCTAGACTTGCAACTATAGGAAAAATCAAAGAAATATGTCTGACCAATTGATTTTTCCACATTGTTCATTTGACTAATTTGTGTTCTATTGAACTTGGTCAACATTTAAACAACTGATACTGAGTTCCCATTGTGTGTAAGGTGCTGTCTGAGGAACCTGGATTAGAACATGTGAAAAAAATCCAGTTGCTGGTCTCAGGAGTTCAAAGTTCAATGGGAGTGGCACATATGATAGTACATAAACACATCATAATGCGCTTTCATTTCTAGAAATGAAAATACTAGCCACTACAGGAATATATCTGCAAGGTAAAGCAGTAACCCTGAAAGTTAGAGACAAGGAGATGTTTAAAATCATTTTTAAATGTTTTCTTGGATTGGTACAGCATTGAATTCATCTAGAAGCTTGACCTATATGACACTGAACAAAGGGTGATTGAGTTGTAATTAGTTTTCCATCTGGAGATTTGCTTCCACCAAGGAGCCTAGTTTATAATAGCACACAGTAATAATTTTTTATCCCAAATTCCCTAAAGGCCTTTGATAGAATCCATTATTTTTTTTTAATTGAGATGATGTTGATTTATGGCATTGTTTGTATTTGGGGAATGTAAGAACCATCTCTTTCAGGTGTTTCCTTGGACTTAAAGTCCAAGATAATGTCTTTTCTTTGTTCCTGATAGCATTAAAGGAAGACCTCATTCCATAAAGAGATCATTAGTAAAGATTTTTCTATTAGTGAGTGACAGATTTGTGAATGGGTGAATGGATGAATGCCAATGAGATTATTATGATTTTATTCTGTGTCATGAAACATGCCTATTCAGAAAAAGTATAGTAGTATTTATATCATATAAATCACAAAATTTATATGATTTACATCACATAAATCACAAATAATTTTCCAATAACTCTTTGCTATAGTTGTAATTTTAAAAAATGCTAATGTCTAAGGTGATGTCCAGTTTTACTCTCTCTTCATGTGAATATTTCACAACTATACATCCTAAAATCACAGTTCTGAATATCTAAGGGTGCCTGGCCAGAATGCTAAACCATGTGCCATATCCAGAGGAGGAATGGGATAAAACCATAGCAGGATGGATGGCTACCTGCAATGCCCATTCAAGTCCTAATACCAAGTCACAGTTGCTGTGTCCATTGGAACTTGGTCATTGCCAGGGAAACTGTAGAAACCAGACCTAATAGAGACCAAAACCTGGCCCATCATCTACTTTCAGATTTTTGAAATAGCAACAAAGACCAAAAACCAGTGGCCAGGTCTCAACTAAAGAAGACTAGAATGCGGACCCTGGATTTTCCTAATGCATGATACATTTTTGTAGCTGTATTGAAGAATCATGAAGACAAAACTTTGATTTCAACTAAATCCCTTTAGTCCCTTTAAAATATCTCAATAGTTCTTCCTTGAATGAGTATTTATGATAGTCAAAACTCTACAATGATCCAAGATCCTGCTCTCCCCTTGAGCGTGGGCAGACCTGTGAATATGATGGACTCTCACTCCAATATCTAGACTTATTATATGGCAACGCTTAAAGGATTGTTCACATATAATGATTCTTAATAGTTGACTTTAAGTTCTTTGAAAGGGAAATTATCCTGGGTGGGCCTGACCTAATCAAATGAACCCCTTAAAAAAATAATCTACAGATCAGAGAAGAAGTGAAAGATTTTGAGCATCAGAGACTTCATTTTTAATTGAAGAAGCAAACTGCTAGGTCATAGAGAATGCACCCACCAAGAAATGGTGAGAAGCTAAGGGCTTTAGTCTTATAAACATAAGAAACTTAATTCTGCCAAATTGCCAATGTACTTGACAGAGGACCCCAAACTTAGATGAGGATAGAGCCCAAGCAACACCCTGATTTCAGTTAGGTAAAATACTGAGGAAAGGATCCAATTAACTACTAACCAAAAACTCTAAAATGATAAATTTGCATTTTATGGTACTACATTTGTAGCAATTTATCATACAACAATAGATAATAGGGCCTTCTTGATTAGTTGAGATGTAAGCATGAACAGAATGACTTTCTTTTTCTCTTGAGTTAATAAAAAGAGATTCTTCAGATTTTATATTTTTTAATATGTTTGCATTATCACAAAAGATAAATACAGTCAACTTATTGTCTATTGCCATAAGGGGCTCCTTCATTAACAATCATCCCTGATAACTTCATAAATAATATTTTTTTGAAAAAAACCTAAGAATCAGGGAAATTTAGTATGTAACTAGATTCCTGAGTTCATGTCCCACCCCAACTGCTTTTTAGCTATGAGATTCTAGTCAAGTTAATCTCACTGTACCTGAATTTTCTCATCTACAAAATGGGTTAACAGTAATACTAATCTTACTGATCATGGAGACTATTCAATCACATAGTATACAGTAGACCCTTACTTCTGGCACATAGAACCCTTTCAATAAACATCCACTGTTGTCCAGAAATTTGCCTGTGGTCATATAGCTACTTAGCAGACAAAGTATTTAGTAGAGAAAGTTCTGACTGCAAATCTGAGATAGTCAAACCTCAAAGTCTAGGCTGCTAACCTTCCTGCCTTCTTGCTGAGAGACACATAATAGATTCACAGAGAGTATTTGAAATGAAATTAGAAGGTATAATTAGCATGTTACTCTAATTTTCAATGTTTTCCCTACCATTCTGCCTTATTACAAAGTATTCCCAAAGTTAAGGAGGAATCACTTTGCTTTGTTTGACCGTCTTTAAGTCCTAGATATTACAGAATGCAAGTGTTCCCTGTTGGCTAGTCGTACTTAGCTCCGAAATTAACCTTATAAATCTATCCTGATAAGACATAGGTAGACCATCTTGTGGCAAGCTTGATGGTTATGTTTCCTCATTGTTACAAAAGTAAAATAAGTGTGTATGTATGTTTATACACAGATAGAGACAGATAGAGAATTCAGGTGTAAAAGATAGATAGGATCCCCTGAAAGTAACTGAGGTAGGGGTTCCTGAGAAAGTGATAATGTTGGGTAAGTTTTCCCAGGAAAAAAGGAGGGAAGAGAACAGAATTTATTCAGCCTGACTCTCTGGGGACCATGAACCACATCACAGTGTATGTTTCCCCCAAGAAGAAAACCTGCCTCTTGTCCCCCATATCCACTGGTACTGACTCCCGGGGTCCCTGTAACCTGTGCAAGTTCCTTGATGGCTCCCATTGTCTGAAAGCAATTTTGCAGAGTAGTGACAGTGGTAATCTACAGGTAGTTAATACTGCTAGAAAGGGGTGAATGGGGGATGGGTGTGCTGCACCAATTAAGGAAATCTGGAGACTAACATTGCATCATTGTGGGTCTCCTGAGTGAGCAAAGAGCCCATGGCTTATTATTCTTCACATCCTTATACCCAGCACATAGTTTACAACAAAAGAGGTGACTAATAGCTGTTCATTTGATCAATGAATGAATGGATGGATGAAAAAGTGAGTTAATTCCAAAGGGAAATCTGATCTCAAAGACTGGAGAAAAGGACTTCATCCAAATGAACAGCAGGACGGAAACCATGATGACAGAATGACTATGTGCTCAGCAGTATAATGCCCCTCCCCCCCAAGTGCCCATGCCCTAATCCTATAAACATATTAAATTACACTGCACAGAGACTTTGCAGGTAGATTTAAGGTTAACTTTGAACTGGGAAATTCCCCAGTGAGCCACCTATAACCATATGACCTTAATATAGAGAAAGAAAAGCAAAGAAAGATGTGGTAATTGAGAGAGGAGCAGAAGAGATTGGAAGAATGAGGGGGACTCAATCCCTCAATCCTACATCTGAAGATAAGCCAGGGGACAATAGCCAGGGTTTGCAGGTGATGTGGAAGCTGCAAATGCTCCTCAGCTCCCAGTCAGCAAGAAAACATGGACCTGAACCCCTCAAGGAAGTGAATTCTGCTGACAAGCTGAATTAGCAAGGAATCAGATACTTCCCTCAAACTCCCCAAAGTAGCACTAGTCTGCTAACACTTTGATGTTAGACCAGTAATGTGGGTATCAAACTTTAGACCACTGAACTGTAATACATTTGTATTGTTTATATATAGTCATGTATAACAACTTGTAGCCACTTGTTACAGAAGCAATAGAAGCTAATATAGGTCATCTTGGTTGAAAATGCTCTATGCTCCCTCCACCTGAAGGAAAGTCTCCCAAGTGCCTGAATGCAAAGCATTACTCCCAGTCACTGTGGCAGTATTGTTGCCTTGCTAGGAAGCCATGTAAACCAGTTCTGAGGCCAGCAGTGGCCCCGAAGAGCTCCAAACTGCTCCACCCACAAGTCCAGGTAATCAAAGCTCAATAAACAAAAACAATGTGTGGACTTTGATCCAGACCCATACAGGTAAAACACATGTCCTCAGATTCCTTGGTCCTTACTCAGGTAAATTCAGGGTCCTCTCACCCCCATTTCTTCACCACCTGTTTTCTTAGAGGAAACTGCTTTCACTTTAGGATCATTTGCAGGACATCTTAGTGTTTTCTTCTCCTATCCACCCTCTGTGTCAACACAGTTGAAACTTTGTAAGGGTGAACTGTCTGCCCTGCAGAAAGGTGAGCTTGTATGTGACAGCTGAAGGCTTGTACCTGGTATTAGAGTGTAGCTCCATTCAGGAGGCAACCAAGACTTGGGAGGAATATGAATTGCCAGAGTCACACTGCAGTTCCAGTCAAGATCATCCTGGAACTCCAGTCAGCGACGTCCCCAAACCTGAGATGTTGCTGCTCTGCTCACCTCACAGCATGAAGAGCATGCTCACCCTGGCATGAAGAGGTCACCTCTGGATGTTTTCAAGCGCTCAGATGAAGCCAGGCCAGGCAGAGAACCCCCCCTGTGAGTCCCTCTGTGTGAGCTTCAGGTCTCACAGTCCCTCTCGGCCAAACTGCCCTGCCAAATCACTCCAAGCCACCTTCTGTCACCTACAGCCCCCTAATTAAGCACCAAAGTACTCCTCTGAAGTACTTGGTACCAATCTTCGTGTACCCTTACCTGCCTTTGGTCTGTTTTTTGCCTCCCACTGCCAGCATCTGCTGTTCTTTTTGGAGAACTCCTTGAGTACTGGAAGCTACTCTGCCCCACAAATGACTCCTGATAAGTCTGGGAACATACAAGCCCTCTTGGTCCTCATTCATTTGCTAACACCATTTGGGAACCCACAGCAGTTTGAGGCTGGGAAAGCGTGGAGGTGTTGCTGACTCTCCAGGGCCCCCTGCAGGAGATCATCTGAAATCACACCTTGACTTGATTTCCTCCAGGTTCATCCTGCTCTTCTCACTCAAGACACCGGTTTCTCCCTCGAGTGTACATCTTTAATAAATCACTTGCTCTCAAGTTTTCACCTCAGAGTCTGCTCCAGGAATCCTGATCTCCCTACATCTGAGCAATCTGACGCTTCGGGCAAAGCAGAATTTTCCATCGTGCCTGACCAAGGCAGAGAGAATCTCTGACATAGAAATAAGATTAGCTTCTCCACCATGGTAACCCTGCAGGCTCCCAACCTACGGGAAATTATTTTCCACAAAGAAAGAACCCTTAATTACTAACCGATAATTAAAACCTGAAGCCAAGTGCAGGAAGCCAGGGGTTGACTGTGAGCAATGCTCCTCACCGTCATCCCTAGTGTGATAGTGAGGTCTATACTTTTAATGTCGTACACACAACCCCTCCACAATGAGAGCTTTGCTAGGCAGAGAATAAGATGTATTACAGTGTGTGGGAGATGTTTTCATTAAGTTATAGAAATAGAAAGCTTATGTTTTATAGCTCAAACCTTGCCAATTTTTTAAATAAGAGGTTTAGTGTAAATCCAAGCTATTCAGGGAGCACTAGTGTGAGGACTCCCACTGAGTCACTACCAACAAAAAGAATTTTGTTTGAACATTATGATCCTCAGTTTCCCCATCTGTAAGCAAGAGTGATCATCTTCCCTGCTTCAGAATCAAAGGGAATCCATACTACCAAATCCATATTACCATATGGAGTTCATCATGTTGAAATGAACAATGAGTCTCTGTTGATGTATGAAAATTGTCAGCATAAATTCCCAGAGTGCTAAAGGCATTGATGTTCATCTGGTATTAATCCCAAACAAACATCTCTTTTCTTCTGTCCACTCCCCCATAAACATATACATATGTTCCTCCCTTGAACTTGCTTGCAGAGAATGTTCCAGAAGATTTTGCGGGAAGAAGCGATTCCTTCTGTGGGTTCCAGTATGGTGACCAGACAAGCACTGAACGATTTGATATAGTCAGCATCTTGTTGGTACTCTTACCAGGTGTGGAGGTGTCTGGCTTACCTCTTCATTCTCAACAACACTTGTCTTTACAAGTGAAGAATTTATTATCTATAAATAAGGCCATAGTCAAGGCTCATAAAGTGTCATCAGTCATTCACAGGAGAATCACAGTTATTCTTTCCTGCATGATGGTTGGTTTTTGGTCTTAGTTTATCAAATCATCTCCCCTCACAATAAGAGTTGAATGCTGGCTAACAGAATATAGTCTCTTTTCTCTCTTTGACACCCTATCTTGATTCTAATATTTCACCCCTGCTGTGTGGTTCTTTTTGTCCCCATTGACTTCAGAACTGCTATAGTAATAGTACCCAGTATCTATTGAATAATTACTAGGTGTTGACTGAGTTTTATATGCATTATCTCATTTAATCTGCATATATGTTAAAACAAAGGAGTAGAAATTTTCTAATCTGGTAGATAGAAAACTGAAGATCAGGGAGCTGGATAATCTGCTGGCTCATGTAGTCAGTAACCTGTTATACATTAAGTTCATCATCTGTCATGCTGACTTGTTCAACTTGGTTCTCCTCCAGAGGTGGTGCTCTCACAGCTCAGCAAATGGCACCAACATTGATATAATAGTCAACACCCCTAAAAAAAGAATCAGCCTTGAATCCTTCCTTCTTCATTTATCACTTGGGTTACTGTATCTTCTCACTTTGGACTTAGTCTACAATACATCGGTTTCTTTCTGTTTCCACCATTGACATCTCAGGCCAAGTCTATATCTTTTCCCTCCAGAAACCTAGAGAGACCTCAGCTTCCACTCTTGCCCTCTCCAATGCACTCTGTCCCCCAAAATTTAAAAGGTTGTTACAAATAAAGACATTAATAAAGGAGGCCATACCACTCTTTCTGGTTAAATCCAGTGGTTATCCCACATTATTTCCCACAAAATCACCTTACTTCTCTTTCACTTGGATGTCAGCACCAGGTGTATATAAATATTTTGTTCACATATTCATGCTCAGCAAAGCACAATGGATGGAACAGAAGAAATGACCAATAGATATATGCTGGATAATTATCTGACTGGTGAAGGAATCCTTGGTTTTTATCTTTTTTTTTTTTACTCTTTATCTCCTAATTCTTTCTCCTAAAAAAACATCTCTCCCAGGCTTTGTTTTGTCCTTCTCTTATATTCATTGTAGAAGCTATTTGTGTCTTTTTTAACACAAACATTTTACTATGAAATAAACTTTTAGTGACTACCTCCAGGAAAATAATCTATACAGGGAACAAACACTTTTAGTACTTCTTGGTTTCTCAGGAGAACTAGTGTATTTCTTCATCGCCACAAACCAAGGAACAAATGACTGATCTCTGCAGGTTCGCTTGCACCCCATGAGAGAGCTATAAGAATTAGAACTAGTTAAAGCAACAAGAATAATTGTCATGATTCTTTTGACTCATCTATTTATATTAATGCAACAAACAGCCATTTGACTCACAAAACATGCATTTTCAAGCTAAATTATCAACCAGGTTTTTTCAAAAATGAAATATGTACATGGGCATGTTCTTAGCTAACAAACTCTGTTATTCAACTTTTACACTACAAGAAAGTAATTTGCAAAATATAGGAACTCTATTTATAGGGCTCCCTGAAGAAATATGTGGTATAATTTTGTCATCGTTATTAACATTAACTTCAGTACACCATATTTACAAATCTATCCAAAGGAAAACAAACCTGCCCCAGAAATAAAGTTATAGTTATAATCATGGATGCTATTTGTTCTTCACAAGGAATACTTAAAATATCAATTTAAATGCAAATGAATGTATCATTCCAAATTAGACTTATTCTATTGTGTTAAACTTAATATAGAAAATTATATTGAACACTAAATTATGAGTAATTAATATTGACACAGTGGAAAAATTGTTCTCATTAGTTGTTATGGGGAGAAGACTGAATGTATGCTATGTATACTATATATGGAGAACGTGAGAGCCTCAATGTCTAGGCAGAATACAACAGAATTATGGAGGACAGAGGGTTAAATGACAATGATAGATATTAGAATTGAGTAATCATTTCTTTGGGGCAAAAGAAAGTGCTTTTACATATGTACTTAAATTACATATTATTTAAAAATAAATTGGTACGGCAGCTCGTGCCTATAAGCTTCAGCCTATTTAGCGGCTGGAGCTAGGGATCGCAGTTCGAATCCCGTTGGGGGCATGTAGCAAGACCTAATTCCAAAAAAAAACATAGCTGGGTGTGGTGGCGTGCGCCTGTAATCTCAGCTACGTGGGAAGCTGAGGCTGGGGATTGCTTGAGTCTGTGGTACCCCGGGCAACGTGAACCTGGGGTCCCAAGGGCAAAAATAGCAGACCTAGTCTCAAAAATAAATAAGCAAACAAACAAATAAATAGGTCTATAAATACTAAAGAATTTACTGAGAGATCCTGGAAAATAACAATATTTTTCTTATGTTGCAGCTCGTGCCTATAAGCACGGCAGCTCGTGCCTATAAGCTTCAGCCTATTTAGTGGCTGGAGCTAGGGATCGCAGTTCGAATCCCATTGGGGGCATGTAGCAAGACCTAATTCCAAAAAAAAAACATAGCTGGGTGTGGTGGCGTGCGCCTGTAATCCCAGCTACGTGGGAAGCTGAGGCTGGGGATTGCTTGAGTCTGTGGTACCCCGGGCAACGTGAACCTGAGGTCCCAAGGGCAAAAATAGCAGACCTAGTCTCAAAAATAAATAAGCAAACAAACAAATAAATAAATAGGTCTATAAATACTAAAGAATTTACTGAGAGATCCTGGAAAATAACAATATTTTTCTTAAATGTAAATACAAAGTGGATCTTTGTCTTCTCTGGAATCTTACTAGGGACTGGACTACTATAACCCACAGACTTCCTGTTTTTGTAAATAAAATTTTATTGGAGCCCAGTCACTCTAATTTTTTGACACTCATTTGTTGACACTGTCACAGCATAATGTTCAAGTGATGGAGTTGTGACAGAGAGCCATTTAGTCAGCAAAACTTAAAATACTTACTGTTTGACCCTTCAAGTAAAAGCCCCCTGAAATCCTCTGTTCTAACCAGTTGTGTATCAAAATGTATGAAATGATTTTGTAAAACACAAGAGTCCTGAGAGTTGAAATGCCAGCCACATCACAGTTTTACCCCTTTCTAGCTGTGTGGCATCTAACAAGCTGCTAAATATCTTGGGGCACAACATCCTCATTGGTAAGATAAAAAAATTGGAGTCTTCTCTGTTGTAGTTGTAAAATCTTATGAAACTCTGCTCCCTGCCAATAAAATCACTGATTAAGAAGCAAAAGCTGAATTGGTCTTATAAAAAATGAAATTGTCAAGTAGTTTGAATCTACTTAATATGCTTTTGGGAATGATAGACATGAAATCAAAGTTATGTTTTTCTTCCAAGTATGATGCTCCGTACATTAATCATTGCAGCTGAGTGATTTTGGAGTTTTGCTTTCATTTGCTGTTTTAGTTTGGATTCCCCATAAGTTAATCCTAAGGCATGAATTCAAAGACCAGTAGTTTGTATGGGAGGTGGCCCCAGAACACACAGAAGAGGGAGAATTAGGACAGAGACTGCATCAGGAGAGTTACTGCTTAGGACAACTAGGGCTCAGTTTTGTAGGGAAAGCCTTGGCCATGGCTTAGAACTCATGTGGGAAAAGGAGTCAGGATGCAAATATACCAACTTCTATCAGTCATTGACTGAGAGCTGCTACTAGGATGGAGAGAAAGCAATTCCCTGTACTTCAAACTGCCACAATCATGGGCAGATAGGGTTCCAGAGGTAGATGGAAACTGACAGAGGAAATTGAGTTGGTATGTCTTAAAACACTAAAAACAATGGAGACCTTCAAACAACATGGCAACAATTATAAAATCGGTGCTCTCCAAACTTTTAAATTGCATGTTTCTTTATGTGAAAATTTTTGATCAGACTCTCTGAAGAGATTCAAAATTGAATAAGTGAATAATTCATTCAGTATATGTGTGTACTGCTGCAATAATATGACATATATATTATAAAATATATATAAGAAAGAACACTTTAAAGATAATATAAAATAAATATGAAAAATATTAAAATATACACCTATATCTATAGCAGCACTAATCACAATAGATAAAAGGTGGAAACAACACAAGTATCAACAGATGAGTGAATGGATAAATGTAATGTCGTATATTCATACAATAGATTACTCATCCTTAAAAAGGAAGGAAATCCTACTGCAAGCAACAACACAAATGAGACCTGAAGACATTATATGAGAATAAGCTGGTCACAAAATGACAAATACTGAATGATTCCACATGCCTTGACTAGTCAAGTTCATAAAGACAAAAGACAAAAAGTAGAAGGGTGTTGCCAGGAGCTGGCGGGGGAGGGGGGAGAAGAAGGAAGAATTATTATTCTATGGGTATAGTATTTTAATTTTACAAGATGAGAACATTCTTGAGATTGGTTGCATAGCAATGTTCACCTAAAAATGGTTAACATGGTAAATTTTATGTTATACATTTTTATCAAAGTTAAAAATGAACGCATAATATTTTAAATCTAACTCAAAAAATTATATTTTCTCCCCCCACCCCAATGGATCATCTTGTAGAACCCTAGGATAGACATGCCCCATTTTTGAAACTTTTGCACTAAATAATCATAATGTGATCAGAAAAGATTCTGAATAATTCTTTTGGCCTGCTAGATCTTAAGATATCTCTCCTCGAGGAAGAATAAACAGCAGAATAGACATGGTACTAATGATGACCACACAAGTAGATGGATATGAGTTCAATCCTGCTATGACTGTTTAGCTACTATGATGGGTAATAAATTAATCCACTTCTCTGGATTGCATATTCTTCAAATGTTAAAGAAAGATGGCTATATGCTTTCATTTATTCATTCAACGACTATCTATTGAATGTTATATTATACCAGGACCAGTTGTATATTAGTTACTTAATGCAACATATTAAATTACCTTCAAAACGTGGTACACATAAAACAAATATTTTTTATCTCACACATTTTCTATGGGTTAGAAATTCTGGAGCAGTTTATCACATGGGGTCGGTGCCGGATCTGTCTTAAGAGTGCAGTCAAGAGATTGAACAATGCTTCAGCCATCTAAAGGCTCAACTGAGGCTAGAGGGTTGTTTCCAAGATAGTTTACATGGGTGGCTATTGGCAGAGATCTCAGTTTCTCCCCCTGTATGTTTCTGCTTCAGCATCCTCAGGCCATGGTTGTTGATTTCCCTAAGAGTGAGTAATCTGACAGAGAGACAAGACTGGAAATAGTATGTCTCTTGTGATCTAGCCTCAGGAATCACAAACCACCACCATATTGTAATATCATATTAATTATGTCAGTGAACCTTACTCATTATGCAGCATGACCAGGACTACCTGGAGATATGCTGATGAATAAACAGAGGACCATATTGCCTTAAGGGAAAATATACTTCAAGTAAATAATTATAGAAACAATTTTTTGTTCATAATTTTGATGCCTTGTTATGAGAAAAGAGTACCAGGTCCTATAAATGTATTTAATTTGAAACTTGATCTGATCTGCAGGATGAGGGAATGTTTCCCTGGAGAAAGTCTCTTATGCAAATACCTTTGGATGTGGAAGAATTAGCCAGCTATTTGAGGGCAGAGGAAATGTTTTATACAAAGACCTTGAGGCAGGAACATCCTGAGCCTTTTCAAACATCTGAAGGAAAGTAGTAGAGAAATTTGGGTGGAGAAAATGGCTGAGACAATACTGAAGAAGTAGGAAGAGATCCAATTGTGTGAACTTTGAGCCAAGATGACATGTAACTTTATCCTAAGAAGCAAAGGGAAAGGGAAAGTTTTTCTGGAGGGGGGGGGTGTGGGGGGAGAAAAAAGGGATGGAAAGACATGTCCATATTTGATATTTTTTAAAAGATCTATTATGAAGCTAGACAAGGGGCCAGGAAGAATGCATGAAGGGAGAATTTTCTAGGAGAAAAAAAATCACTTGAAAAAGAGTTGTTATATTTAAAGAACAGAAGAGAGGAAATGAGAGATAAAGAGATTGTAAAGGATCCTAAACTGAGGCTACATTCACTAAATATTACTCCCCCCCCCCACTTCTCTTAAAAATAAGATAGCATCTGTAAAACAGATATCTCTAAAAAGAGCAGACACTATTGTCAAACACCATGGCCTTTGTTAGGCACCCAGCAAGCTCAGGTACCTGAGCTCCAAAGGGTCCTTGTCTATGGGAAACAGAAAAGGATTCAGCAGTAATCTTAACACCTAGCTCCACATCAGCAGGAACCCAGAGAGCTCTGAATAAAATCTATGATGCTTAATCAGAAAGCATGCAGCGTTGATCTGGAAATTAATTGGATATTTGGGTTTTTCACACTTCATGTAGAGTTAGATATTACAAAGATTTTGAAAAGGATATATTTAGTAGCAACATCACTGATGTTCAGTCCCAAGCAGAGACCCATATCTACTCTGGGGCTCATTATATCCTGAGTAACAACGGGTGCTTACTAAATCTCTTTTGATGATGATGATTAACCATATTATTCAGTGTGTCTTTAATAACTAGTGAGGAATTGGACGAGACCTGAGACTTTTCTAAATAGGACCCACCATGCTATTTTTTAATCTAATATTCTTATTAATTGACTCACTGTTTTAACTTGATAAAAAGTTTTTAAAGATGACTGTACATTAGTGCAATAATGAAAAGCTTCTAAATACCATATAAATAGGATAGGCATTAAAAATAGATACAGACCACTTGCAAGACATCCGTGGGGCAACAGACCCAGAGAAATACTGGGCCAGTTGCCCTAACAGCAAAGGATCTCGAGAAGAATAGCTGGGATGATCTGCTTCCACAGTTGTGTGTCTACAGCACAACAATTGAGATGGGGAGAAAAGGAGATTTCTCAAGTGAACAACAATGACTATCTACTGCTAAAACCTTTTACTAAAAAAAGCAAAAGCTTTTCAGTATGTGAGAAAGATGTGAAAATAGACTCAGTCTGGATTTTTCTTAGACTTTTGCAACTCCAGAAACTACCAGCTAAAAGATAGAGACTAGTCTTCCAGACTCCCCTGCCAGGGAGTATCTCTACAATGTGGGGGGTAGGGGGGGCAGGAGCTGAAATGATGAGGGTTCAGTACTTTCACTATTGTTGAAAGTTTCTTTTAGTCTCTGGTGCTGTAGAAAATACCCACAGATGTGGGTAAAGGGGGCAAAACCTCCTAGCAACCCCATATATTGCTAATGAGAGTCAAATAGCCTGGCCCTGCTGAGAAAAGGTTAGGCATTTAATTAAACACGTATTCACCATACAAACAGCAATCCCACCCCAAGGTATTTATCCAAGAGAAAAACATGTACATAAAATAGTCATATACAAGAGTATTCATAGCCACTTGTTCATATTAGTGAAAACTGTTAATAATTCAAATGTCCATCAACAAGCAAATGGATCAGTAAAATTGTGTTCAAACAATGGAATACCACTCCACAATCAAAGGAACACATGACAAGCTATGCAATAAAATAGTCAAGTCTCAGAAATATTGTTGGCTCAACAAGGCAAACATCAAAGAGTTCATATCCTTTAGTTATATTGTTTAGATGAAGTTTTCTCAAACAGGCAGAAATAAGTAACAAAAATCACAATTAGGTTGGCGGAGGTACGTGGAGATAAACAGAGAAAGTCATGAAAGTGATTTCCCAGGAGATGAAAATGCTAATATGTGACCACAGGGTACCTCAGGATCCCCTACTTGTGCATTCTAAAAGGCTCCATCCATCTATATGCACAAAGGCAAAATACATTATTAGAGTAAAAGAATTTTAGTAGAATTAGTGAGTGTATAGAAAGAAGAAAAGACAATAGTTTCCCCAATGAAACACCCAAAGTTTACCCATTCTCCTGTGGGTAAATGCCTGACTAAATAAGATAAGCCCAAAATGGGGTCACTAAGGCCCAAAAGCTTGCCTTAAGTCTAAGACACCTTCGGTGGGGAAACAGAAAAGGCACAGAAGGGGCCAGGCAAGTCTGGAATGGAAGGAACAAAATCAGAGTACAAATTAATGTAATGGTGACCACTGTCAACCTCCCTGTATATCTCTTTCACACATGTATCAATCCCAAGTGTCTCCCCTTGTCTCTCCCTCCACCTGTCTTCTCCAAGTCCCCTAAATCCTTGTTGCAAGTCCAAAGTCAAGAAGCAAACCAGCCTTCTCGACATATCTCCCCTGAGGTCACCTGGCTTCCATGTTTCATAGTTTCACCTGACCAATCAGCTCAACTCCTCATTCCCAGTAGTTAATCCAAGGCAGCTTCATATAAATGGGGTAGGGTACGTAGTATCTCCTTTTATACATACCTCCTTTATACAAGGGGTACATAATGCCTCTGTAACAGAAATGGCTTGAATGTCGATTGCCATGGTGGTAACATAGGTATATAGAGTACCAGGACCCATCAAGCTGCATGCTTAACATCAACATACTCTGTGATAGATAAATGATAACCTTAATTTTTAAAATATGATTTTAGATATTATATTTTAGCAAAAAAAAATCCAACTTAGAAATCAGTGACTACTGAAAATCCTCTGAGAATGTGAGAAGTACAATAGTTGGAAATTGCCTTATCATAGGATCTGACCCTTTTTCACCATCTACCCAGGTAATGATACTTGCCTTCCTATGTTATCTCAAGCAAAAAAAAAAAAAAATAAAAATAAAGAAGTTAATATATGTCAATACATGTGGAAACTCATCAGTCAGTGTTCAGGCTGAAAAGGGTATTATTTAATCATGATTACTAAATTCTTAAAACTTCATCACTCTCATTTTTTTCCCTTTGCATTTTAACATAGAAGCAAGGCTTGCTCATCATAAAAGTGATCCAGACATTACTGAAGTGTAGTCAAAATGAAAACTGCAATTTCCTTCCTCTCCCCTCGCCTACCGCACCTCTACGAACCTACTCACAAACCCAATTGTGGTAACATGGCAGTTTTATGTGAATCCTTCCAGATTTTATTTTCCAAAACTGGAATTATACAGTCACTTATATGGTGCAATCTATTCTTTTATATAACAATACATGCTCTTTCATAGTATGGAAAGACAATAATTTATTTAAGCAAGCCCCTAGCAATTGACATTTGGTTCTCCCCCGAAGCTTTACTACTATAAATTATGGAATGAATATAATTCCTCGAAAATAGGTCTTTGAATTCTTTTTTAAATATCTCTTGAGAATAAATTCTTAGAAGTAAAATTTCTGGGTCAAGGAGTACTTGCAATTTTAATTTTGATAAACTTTATCAAATTATTCTCAGAAAAGATTTAATCAATTTACAGCCTCCCAGGAACATCAGTTCTCATTTTGATCATAAAGAGAAGGAAAGTAATGTGGTAAGAATGTTGCAATGTTCAAAGACTCTCCAATGCCCTTGAAAAACAAGTTGACAGTGAAGCCAATCTGTCCCTACTTTCATTGTTGGCCTGAAATTTCCATAATGAGGAAATAAAAGACATGAAAGGAAAAAAAACCCAAGTAATGAAATTAATGAGAGTTGAGAGTCTATGACTTGAGCATTTGTCGGTTAATAGATTTAGGGGATGTCTACAATGTTACATCAATTATAGTAATTAGCCAGAAATGAAGATAAATTGAAAGGAACCTCTCTTGCCGGCCAAATTTCAACTTAAATGCTGAGTAATGAGCTGTTGATGCAAACCAAAAGGCAAAAACTGGGTTGGAAACTGAAGAAAGAATGAGCTCTTACTCTCCAAAATGAGTGCTGAATGTTCAGACCACAGAAATTCCACCTGCCTCAGCTTCTTAAAGAATACCATCTCCTACAGCTTGTCCTTTAAGAGATGGGGCAACTTTCAATCAACATTTATTGGTTACATCCCCCAATGTATGTTTCCCCCACTTAAATGAAGTTAAACTCTTTCTGAACCTGTAAGAGTATGACCCTGAAGAAAACTTAGCCAGGACTTGTGATGAAATAACTAACAGGAAAATTCCAAAGGCAGTGCTTCATCATTGTGTTGACCAGCTCAGAAATGACACATGGAAATAGTTCTTTAGATGGGAAAAATAAATTTGAGAGAAAAGATGCCGATTTATTCCAAAAAGATGAGTAGAAATCATCTAAAATATTCCCCAAGGATGAGGCATTTTACTTTTGATTACATAAAACACTCCCATTAGGTATTCAATTGTTATTATTTCAAATCATTTTTTATTTGCAAAAAAAAATTACTTTTTTTGATGCACCATTCTATGAGTTTTGACAAGCATGTACATTTATGTAACCATTAACACAATTAAAAGACACAATCTGTCACCCCCAGAATTCCCTTATGTTGTACCCTTGTGGCTCACCTCCCCCCATCCTCAGCCCCTGACTATTACACATCTGTTTTCTGGCAGTTTTGGAACCCAAAAGTAAAGACCCTGGTGAGCCTGGCTGTTTTTCATGCATTTTCATTATAATGACTTATCATCATTGTTCCTTTTTTATCATTATGTAGTATTCCCTCGTGTGGATACATCACACATTGTTTATCCATTTATAAAGATTTATAAACAAACATGTTGGAATTTTTAACTGAATGAAATTATTTTAATGGAATTTTTTCTTTTTTCCATATGAAACTTCTTTGGAAACATGCAGTATCCAAATTTGAACATTAAAAGTGAATATTTGTGATCATATTCCCAGAAAATCAGTAATATATAGTTTTAATAATTACATAATTTTTATCATAGCTCAACTCTTTACCATAATTTCTGATGACCTGTTCTTCAAAAGATAAATGTTTTAAAATATTTCTTCTTTCCTATTACAGTTGAACATAGTTGAATTAAATCTGATGAGAGTAAGGTTTAATGTTGTGGCATATCTAATGATTTCTATCTTACTTCAACTGAATCATGCTTATAAGACTTCTACTTTGATCTCAAAAAAATGCTTATTTCAATTTTCCATTTTCCACTTGTTTCTCTAAAATGATAAAGGCAAGGTGCAATTAAAATTTGCAAATAATGCTTTTTACCACACCTCTAAATATCATTAAACTTGATATAAGTGCTTTATTAGGATGCTGCCAAATAAAAAAGAAAACTGGGAATATTAACATTTAATGTACAAAAATACAAGTAATAAAAGCATGAATTTTTAAAGGTTTGGAAACTCTTGAAACTTATTTGCATTGTTTTATTCAATTCCAAAGACAAATGATCTTATTTCAATATTTTTTTTTTTATGTTTAGAAACGCAAGTTCCACCTGTTAATTCCCCTAATGACAAATGATACAACAGAAGTCAACTGAATATTTTAGACAGTTCTTACAATGAGGTCATTCATTCATTCATTCATTCAACATGCATTGAAAATCTGCTCTATGCACAGTGACATCAAGTAGAAGACACAGTCTTCATTGTTGAACTACTTAGAGTGAGCTGGAGAGAGTGAAAATATCAATGTAGCATTATAAAGAGACAACTATCCATAACAGCATGTTTTGTGGAGATAGTATTTCTTGACTATGGTGATTTTTGAGCTGATTAAAGTGAGTCATATTTATGGAGGAGAGAATTGCAGGCAGATGAAACCACATGGAGGACAGGCATGGATGGATGGAGCTTATACAGGGGAAAAGCAAGGGGGGACATGACAGCCAACCATGACTGTCCTGGGGCTACCATAACAAACTGTGTGGCTTAAGACTACAGGCACTTATTTTCTCATAGTTCTGGAGACTAGAATTCTAAGATTAAGAATTCTAGTTCTTAGAATTCTTGTTGCAGGTTTATCCTTGTTGGAGGCTCAGAGAGAGAACCTATTTCATGCATCACTCCTTTTTTCTAGTGATAGTAGGCAACCCATGCATTCCTTGGCTTGCAGACTCATCCCACCAATTTCTACCTCCATCTTCACCTAGAGTTCTCCTCCTTGTGTGTTGCAGTCTCTCTCCCTACATTTGGTCTTCTTTTGAGGTTCCTGGTTGTCAAAAGATATGGGTGAGATGAGGAAATCGAACAAGAGAAATAACTCAGTCAGACAAAGGTAGTTCAGTCAAAGACTGGGCTTAGCAAGTATGCGAATAACAAACTTTATTAGCCTCCAGAAGGTCTTATGTAAGGGAATGGTTACAATGTAGTAACAAATAAACAAAAAATAAGGTAAAAAACAAGATCTTGTGGTATGTAGAACATGGGGGTAGAGAGTTCATTATCTTGCAGGAAACACCATGGGGGCAAACACCATTATCTTTTTGGGAAATGTCTCTCAAGTGAGTCAATCATAGGAGGAGAGAAGACAGCCATTCACTGGGGAGAAATCTGCAAACACATCTTCAGTGTGCTGAAGTTAGATAAAAATGAATAAGAGTTCTCCCTGAGTGGGGGTGGGGCCCAGATGTCCATGCATGTGCCATCCCAATCCCCCCCTTGGACTGGGGTCTGGGGGCAAGTGCCTTGGCTGATATGGGCTGCAGATGGCTGCCCTGTGCAACAACCATCTGCTGGTGGATAGGAGTACAACCCCATCTGTCCCCCCCTCCTGGGCTCTCTAGACTTGATGGGGCTTACCCTGGGGTCTTCTCTACCTTTGCTCCCCACTGGCTAGGGGTGGAAGGGTGGGAGCCCTGGGCCGCATGGAGATCTCTGGGCTAACCCGGCTACCCCTGGCAGTGTGCAGCTGGCCTGCACACCCTTGCACCCTCCAGACGAGAGGATACTACCTGTCCAAGGCCTCCCTTCCAGGCACAGCAACCTGGAAGGGTTTTGGCCCCTCCCACCAGAACCCAAAGTGGAATCCAAAGCAGAGCCCCAGGCGGGGGATGGGGGTGCAGTCAGCCGGCAGGCAGGGTGTGCCGCCTCCATTTCATCCCTCTCCAGCTAATCTTCAGGAGGAGCAAGAACATATATAATACATACCCCATCATAAAATGGGCGAGGGACCAAGTAAAAATCCAGCCCACAGCAGATGAACAATCAAAAGGACCAATCCAGGCGAGACAGGAGAAACATCTATAGAAACACGATATCATGAAGTGCACCTATGAGCTCGCTGGGTCTGGAAGACCCAAGACCTCATTTCGGATATGCCTTCTGGGAGAGTGCAGCGCCCCTCCCTATTTTATGGGAGAGGAAAGGAAAGTCAGAGACCGGGGCCATCGGCCTCACAACAAAGCTGCAAACTGAGGCAGAGGAGATCATCTACAATGGTCAATCACAGTTGCCTGTATCCACAGAGAAACTTCTTCACAGGCAATGACAGGGGGTGAGACCCCTAAACCTGATGACAGAACCATAAGGTAAAGCAGCAAAACAACAGAGATGGGGTTGGAAAGCATGGAAACGAGAAAGCATGGAAAGACCACAAATAAAAATAGACTGGCTGCCCAACACAAACTTAAAACTGAAAACCTACCATCAAGGCTCGCCTGGTTCTAAGAACATAGTCCTTCACCCAATTAAAAAAAAACAACACTATCACAGGAAAGAAAGTATCTAATGAACTTAACACAGACTAGCAAACAAAGAGTGAGGTGTGAAAGAATGCGAAATGTGTGAAAGAATGTGAAAGGGGCACCTGAGGGAGGGAGGTGGGGGAGATATCCCAAAAAAACATTTACTGAGGTTGTGATTTAAAGAATACATGGATGGATGGATGGATGGATGGATGGATGGATGGATGGATGGATGGATGGATGGATGGATGGATGGATGGATGGATGGATGGATGGATGGATGGATGGATGGATGGATGGATGGATGGTTAGAATGAATAAGAATGTTTCCTTATTCACAGCATACTTCTGATGCATCCCACAGCTAGTCATCCTATTCTGGCTTGAGCTCATTTGACTTGCTTACATCTGCAAGGACACTTTTTCCAAATAAGGTCATGTTCTTTGGGGGTCATCTTCCATAATGGACTTACAACTTCAACATAAATTATGGTGAGACAGGCTTCAATTTAGAGAAAGCAGGGGTCTGCAAACTATAACTCACTCATTGTATTTTGTTATTGTTTGTGAACAGCATTACTGAGACACAGTCACATCTATTTGTTTCCTTATCATCAAGACTGTTTTTTTTTTCACTACAAAGGCAGAAACAAATCATTGTGACAGAGACCATATGGCCCAGAGTCTAAGACATTGAACATCTGACCCATTCCAGAAAAAAATTTTGGTGAGCTAGAAAGAAACTTACAGTAGGCCTATCACCAACAGTCTTGAGGTTGTTACTAAATAGTTAAAACCTGGTCTTGAAAACTTTGGAGACTGTATTCTGATCTCAATTGGAAGTATGCAAATATGGACTAGGGTGTAAATGTTGGGAAAAAAAGTGGAGTGGGTAAGGGATATGAAAACCCCAATGAGACATACAGGTAATTACAGTAGGAGAGAAGTGGGAGAAGATGGAGTGGAGGTGGAGAATGAAATATGGACTTCTATAATTTTGAGTCACCATTCAATTTATGAGAAGATCAAGGGAGATGTGGAGATGGAATTGAAGAAGAGTCTTTGGAGTTGAAGGAAGATCTTATCATGGAGAGGCATGGGTACCAAATGAGTTCTCTTTCCACTTCTTAGGAATTCTGAGAATGATACAGCAACAGGGGTGGCAAGGAACAGCATGAGTGAAGGGTGTGTTGTTTCAGAAAGGTCTGGAGCAGAGTATTCCCTTCCCAAGATACCAGTGTCCACAATTCAATTGCTGTAACCCCCATACTCAAAGTGATTATGTGATTAATGTGGATGCTGGTGTTCCATCCTTGTAGCAACTTAATAAGGTATGTGCACAGTCTCCAAATGAAAGCTGTAATCACTTTTCCATAGTTTATGAATTATGAAGTTGGATTCCCATCACAAATGCTGTCAGTTTTTTTGACTTCAAAACCAATTAAAATGATGAATAGCTGTGAATGGAACCAGAAGTGCATTTAATCTTTCTCCAGAACAGTTGGGGACCAGTCTTTTTTTGTGTCACTTTTCATATTAGCTGGGAACATGAAATTGGTCTTGTTCAAAGTAAGACTCAAGCAACTTTTTCATGAAAGGGAACTGATCCACTTAGCTTTTTTTCAACTATAAACACTGAGATATTTACAATAGGCTTCTTCTTCTTTTTGCTTATCTCCCAAGGTCATAACACTCTATTTCCATCTTTGCTCTAAGCAAGGTTATCCTGAAAGGAATCACCAAAGCAAAGATTTAAGTGTTTGAAGCAAAAAGAGACAAGTAAGAAGATTGAAGACAAGTTTTTGATCTTGATTTATTGGGGATGTAAAAATGGGTGGCAACCCAAAACCCTAAGTTGTGCCCACCCCCATTGTACTGCCACTTAATATCTTAGGTTTTAATGCTCCCATTCAATGCCAAGGTTGCTGGGATAAGCAATATTCTCAGTATTGTAGTTTTTTGTCTTTACTTTTTAATCACAGGAAAGAGTTGTAGATGCCATGCAGTACAGAGAGAAGGGAATGAGCAGGTGTCAGAAGACCTAATTTCTAGTACCAACTCAACCAATTCTAACTGAAAAAACCTTCTAAGCTGCTGAACCTAAGTTTTTTATCTGCAAAATGGGACTTACAATATGCAATTTTCAAAATTATTGTGAGACCCAAATGAGATTAATTTGTGTTGACTGTACATAAAATATATGTGTGTATATACAAATGCAATGGCTCCTAAATGATTATTCCTACAACTATGCTTTCAGCAGATGGAAAACATGGTATAAGGTGTGTTCAAGACATAGTAGCCAATAAATAACCTATGGACAGGAATGGCCTTTTGAGGAGGTGACTCAGCTATCAGTAAACTCATCTTTGCTATTTTTAGGATAGAAAAAGAAGTAGCAGGTGATATGACATTGTGTAAACCAGCACCAAGAGAAAGGTGTCCAGTAGTGTCTCCTTCTCTCCCAGGACATCTGGGCACAAAGATGGTAACCTTGACCTCACAACCACACAGAAGCAAACAGAGCATTTCCAGAGAAAACAAGGGAGAAGCCTGAAACATCTCTGCAACCCCATACAACACCCAGTAAAAAGATAGGGAAACACAAATTTACTTGCAACCTCATCACCTTGACAACACATATTTAGACCCTGGCTGCTTTATTACCTTCTGATTCCTTTTCCAGAATTGTGGCTGGCACTGACTTCCACAGTTGCCGTCACAGGTTCCAACAGCATACTGTCTTCAAGGACCTGTGAGCCTCAAATCCGAATTTGCCTTTTCAGTCCACCACTCCCAGGTTTCTGTCTCACTGGGGCAAGTTCTGAGCGGCAGCTGCAGTATCCTGCGGCTGCCTCTTTGTCCTGGCTCCCCAAGTGCCTCCCTGTGGTCAACATGTAACCACTCTCCTCAGCTTCTTATTAAGTTATCAAGGCGAAATCCATCTGCCTTTCTTAAACCCAAGTCTTTTCTTTTCTTTCATCCTGAATTAGCCATTGTTTTCCTGTGCTGCCCTCTCTGAAAGTGATGGTAATGAAGTGACATAGCTCACAGTGCTGTTGCAGGTGGCCTTTGTACAACCAACTCAAGGTCAACTTTGAGCACAGCGAGACCTAAGCAGTGAGGGCCACAGGGAAAGGGAGAAGTGACAAGGTCTTGGTGCCTCCCCAGGGATATTCCCTCAAAGGGAGCAAGTCATGAGCATGGACTCTCTGTTCAAACCTGAAATTACCAGGCTTGGATGAAGAGACTGAGGCCTGACTGTGCACACTACAGTTACCTACATGCACCCCAGTTTTCACTCACTCCATTTATACCTCACTCTACTGTTAACCTTAGTGTGTCTGCAAAACTTGTTAGAATATGGGGAGACATTGTTTCTCTTCGGGGAAGAGGCAGGGTGTAAAAATAAGCATGCATGGATATATATATGCATTCTAAAAGAAATGCTTTAACTCCTATCTCTGTTAAAGCAACTTGGCATTTGGTTTGTCTATAATTGGGTGTATTGTTAAAGTTTTGACAGAAACTTTATTTTAAGCTGCAGGAGGTAAAAATAATTCAAATCTTTATATTCGTCAAAATTTATTTAGCAACCAGAAACCCTACACTCTAAACTTTTATTTTCTTTCTTACAGAATCAATTCCTCCTAAAAGCACATGGAGTCCAAGAATATTTTGCATAATAATCCCACATTTTATCTTACTTTCTTTTTTTTTTCCCTTGGGTTCACTAAGGTCTCTCCTTCCAAACCAAAGAAATCATTGTGACAACTCTATTCACAGAACTGATTTTCTCTAGAGAAAGAACTTCAGTCTAAGCAACACTAAGAATTTCTTGATGCTTCCATCATACCTTTCAATCTCTACTACCTGAGATTGAATTATTTAACTTTTCTCAATACCCATTATCTCTTGTGAAAGCAATAATATTGGTAAGGGCAATATATTGAACTTATTCATGCTAAGGTATAAATGACTTAACAAATTCAGTTTCTTCTTGTTAAAGAATGTAAGTGGAAGAAGGAAAAGATTATAACAGAGCCATTTGGATGCATAAAAGGGAAGTGGAGGACCAGAGCAAACCTTGCTCCATGCACCCATTCTACAAATAAAAAAAAATCAATGTGCACCTACAAACCCCCTGGAAAGTCCATTAAAAATGCATGATCATGAGCAGCCAGTCTAGATGAAGCCAGAGATTCTGCATTTCTACTTACTTCTCTGGTAACGTCAGTGTTACTCGTCCACAGACAACACTTCAAAGCTGTAAGGAGGCCAAAATATGAGGGATGAACAAAGGAATGAGTCAGTGTTTCTCAACCTTGGCTATGCATCAGAATCATATAAAGAGCCTGGTTTGTTTAACTTCTGATGCCCAAATATCACCCCAGATCAATTAAATCAGAATCTAGGGTGACTCAAGTATTCTCATTTCTAAACTGTCCCCAGGGGATGCAATTGAGCTGCCAGAGTTTATAATTTGATTAAAAATTCAGGTGTCAGTCCAAAACTAACCTAATAGCTGCTCGGAGCTATAAGCAAGATACCCAGCTAAGAGCATCTTCCTCTCCAATAGTGACTTGCTGTTACACAGAGCCTAGCAAAGAGTTTCCATCCAATAATTTTTTCCCTGAAAGGAAAAATAAATAGTTGGTGGAATGCATGAATGATAAAGTCCTTTAAAGGTCAGCAGTCCACAGAATATAAAGAATTGAAGCCATAGTGTTGAAATGACAAGGGACAAAATTGAGATGGAAGAACAAAAAGAACATTACTTCTTTAACTCCTTGCTATAGCTATTTCAAACACTCTTAAGGCTGACTCTATCAATAACCAAAGCAGTGCAAACTGCAAATATCACCATTGTTCTATCCCATCATTCCCCAAACATCACCAGTCACAATATACCTTCACAATATTTGTGGCCTATGCTGTTAGTCACCTAACAAATTGACTCATTTAATGTAAAAGAATGCATTTTAAAGGTAAACAATGCATCACTATTTCAAAGAGAAAAACAACCAATATCCCTTGATAGGAATAGAAGTAAATGTCAGAATAAATGCAATAAAAGCAACTGGGGTTGAAAGCTACTGTCTACAAGTGCTCACCTCTGTCAAATAAGAGGGATGAGCAAGGTGCAAAGCAGTATGGAAGACACTGGAGTGCTGAATAGAGGCTGGCAGTCAGCATGATGAGAAGGATTAAAGAAACATGATGGGAGTCACACCATGCTACCGAGGGCACCATGGACAAACAGTTCATGGATCACCACTCCCAGTCAATGATTTTCAAATTATTCTCAGAAATCCATGAGCCACTAAGTATTCCTGACATATGCAACTGAATGTGGTGGTTATGCTCCCAATGTGAGGCAAGACTGCTGTCAGAGGAGTTGCCTCTGGTTTATATCCCTGGTCTGCCTTTTCCATCTGTGTCCTTGAGTGAATATTAAGCCTCTTGGGCCTCAGTTTCCTTGCTGACAGGATGAGAGTAGTAAAATGAGTAGTGCCACAAAGGGCCATCATAAGGTTTATGCTATGACATGCAAAGCTTCTAAGAATCCCTTGCACAAATAAACTTTAATGTATGATACCATACCTGTTATCATTATATGGGCAAAAAAAAACCTTTTTTTACACACACACACACACACACACAAAGTTTTGTTATGAAAGTTACATCTTTCATCACATAGATAAACTATCTTTGTTTACATCATTCCCATTGTTGGATATTTCAGTTCTTTCTAGTCTTTCACTTTTATTGTTCTACCGCCAAGAGTACAGTAGACACAACTATTTCCTATATTGCAACATAGCTTTAGGATCAATCTCAAAGGTAGGAGCTCTGGGTCAAAGAGTGCATCTTCTTTGTTTACATCATTCCCATTGTTGGATATTTCAGTTCTTTCTAGTCTTTCACTTTTATTGTTCTACCGCCAAGAGTACAGTTAGACACAACTATTTCCTATATTGCAACATAGCTTTAGGATCAATCTCAAAGGTAGGAGCTCTGGGTCAAAGAGTGCATCTTCTATGATAGATATTACAACATTTCTCTTGAAAGAGATTACAGCAATTTGCAAACCAACCACCCATTTTCAGAATAAAATGTCTTCATTTTCAGAATAATATATTTTAATCCCATAAAGTAAAATGCATAGGCTAGCCAAGAGGAGCAGTTACATAGAGATACAATTCTTAAGAGACTAGCATATTCTTTTGGACCAGGGTAAATGGTGTCATTTTTATTCCAGCATTAAATAGTAAAATCTAGTGCAAGCAAAAGTGAGTAGAAAAGATATTTCAGCATATCTGAAACCACTATAATGGAATATGAAAATACACGTTGGTGACAAGCTCACAGGTCCTGCTAATAATATGCATGTAGTCTGCTTCCATAATCGAAGCTAAATTTAAGTTGGCAGCCAGGGAAAATAAAGATGTAATTTTTTCTGCACAAGTTTTGGACCCTGTCTTAGAGGAAGCTCTTGGAGATTAATTATCATGAGTGGCAGCTTCCCCTCCATGCATCAGATTACTCTGAGAATTCATGCTTTTAGGGAAGCTCTTAAAATTTATCTGTGGGAATCAGCCTCAGTGTAGCCTCGCACAGACTCCAGATGAGCCAAGATGTGAGCTGGCAGAGAGAAATCTGAAGAAGTTACCCAGAAACACTGCCTCGACGGAGTCCTGTTCCTTACAGAATCATAGCCCCATTTCTTCCTTCAACACAAGTGCTCATCTGCCCTGCCAGTTTCAGAAAATCAAAAACAAAATATAAGAATTTTAACTCTTTTGACAAACGTAAAGGTAATTCATTCATTTAGGGCACCAAGTTTTCCATTAGGAATTAATATTATTATCATCTCCTCTTATGCTTTGGAGCTTAGAACCTCTCTCAAATGCCAAAGGAAGGAACTGCTCAATTTTGGAAAATATAAAATATCCAGTAGTAGGAGGCACTGCTTGGAGCTATTCTGGTTCTGTTAGCCTCTTTTACCCGGAACTACTCCACTGACTAGAGAAGGGTCTGGAATTTCCAGGAGCATGAAGGAAGGAAGTGATGGTAGCAGACAGCAAATCTATAGAGAATATGCTATTGCTGGAAAAAATACACAACTCTGGAAGTCTTAGGAGTGTAGAAAAAGATTTCGAACAATTTTCTGACTCTGCATCTTTTTTAAATTTGAGTGTTGGCGAAATGGTAAATTTCATTAAGTTTTACAGTCAAATTTAATTCAGACATAAATCCCCTTAATGTTGGTCTCAGTCAAAAGTGAGCTGAACATTATCGTTAAACTAGTGCATGTGGGAGAATTATTTGAGGAAAATCAAAATAGGCACAGTTGGGAACATTCAGCCATGACCATGTTAGATGCAAGTGGACGCAATAGAAAAATTCTTTAGGCTCTAATGGACTGGGCTATTTTGCTGCTCAGTTTCCATACAGATGAGCTTTGTTCTGGGGCAATATGGTTGCAGTTTGTGAGTCTGTCTGGGGAAGCTCATTTCTCTTTCATTAGTCCATGAGCACAGTGCAATTTCAGCTAATACTGTTACACGGCTCCTAGCTGGGTTATTTGGTTAAATGCCTTCGGGGAAAGGAACAAGCTAGAATAAAGGCATGAATGTGATGTACTTTCTTGTTCTGAGTTCCTATAGTTATGGAATTACGTTAACAATTAATCATATGCCATGTTGCTCTTGTGGTCCTAAACTCCTAATCTTTGGGATATTATCTAAACCTGGTATGGCATGACATTTCACAGGGGACATCTTGTCTCCCTGGAACAATTTCTTTGAGGACTGAGCTTTTGAGGCCTATTTCTTGCCATGGCACATCAACATGCTTGTACTTACATGGCGCATTTGTGTGAAACAGCAAAAAGTTCACCCAAACAGTGGCTGGATTACAATCTCCCTCTAGGCAAGCAAATTAGTAAAAGTGGCCCTTCTGGACAGACTAATTATTTCTTAAAACCCCCCAGGGCACAAGGTTTGGTGAGTCCAAGGCAATCTCATGGCTCTTCTCAGACATGTACAACCTGTACAACTGTACATGGGTGTCCTGGTTACAGAAACTCCCTCGTCTTGTAATCAGATCACAGAGCACCTAAAATTAGCTGCTCAGTCTTAACAATGGCCTATGATGAGAGCACAGTGTTGTCAGGATTCTAACACAGTATCACTTTTTAAAATGAATGGTGGGTGGGATGAGGCTTTGTGTAGCAGACACCATGTCCTATTTCACCTGGGTTATTACCTCTTTAAGTCAAAAGCTGCTTACTGCAAACACCTGAGGCTTTGTCAATGGCAATGTTCCAACCATGAAAACAGACAGGAACTTGTAGAAAGAAAGATAGAAGACATAGGGGACTGGTGCCCTTAGGAGCAGCTTTTTAAATTGATGGTTGGCAGGGAGGTGATAGAAGCCGTGAGATCCTCTCCAGAAACTCCATGGACACCTCAGTGGACTGAGGTTATCTGTCCCAATAACACCTGATAATCCACATTTGACAAATGTGAGACCCAGGAAGGTAAACTTCAAACTACCAGCAACACAGTGATACTAATATGTGTCAGATTCATTTTCAGGAGCTACAGCCCACCTAGACAGAACGTAACACAGACAGGTTTGTCTCAAGGCATACCGAATGCATGCATAGAATATGTAAAAGAAACTCCTTGGGAGCACAAGGACTGGATGAGACGATAACATGGTAGTCTCAAGTTATCACATGGTAGTCAAGGGTCGGTAAATTCTTTTTATAAAATTTGTATTTTTAAATTTGTATTTTCTTTTAACAACTACTTTAATCAACTGCTATAGTCCACAAGTAGTCATAGACTATTTGAAAACAAGTGGACATGGCTATTTTTTCAATAAAATTTTATTTATTAAAAAAGATGGAAGGCCAGATATGATCTGTGGACATTATTTTGTGACTCTTGCCTAGTTGATCAAAGACAGTGAAGGGCACAAAATGAGAGGCGAGAAACTACCCACACTGTTGAACAACAAGTTTAATATCTCACATTGATTCCTACATTTTATCATCACAGCAACCAAGTCATTACAGTTTTAGCACCTGCATTTTAAAGATGTGTCCATAAAGGCAGTACCTCTGATATAACAAGTCATAAAATTTCTTGAAATCAAGCTAGTTGTCTCCCGTTTCTTGGCTTACTGTGGGAAATGTGCCCAGCACAAACAGTGGCCAAGATCATAAATTTAAGTTCCTTCCTAAGGGTTAGTCTAGTCTTGCCTTCTGACCTTGCTTTCAAATATTTGGAGAGTAAACTTTAGAATTATTACATATGAGAGCTTTTTCCCCCTGCACTCCGCTCTTTTGTGAGGGAGAAAAAAATGAGCCATTATCAGAAGTTCCTTCTAGACATAACTTTCAGGGAGGTCAGGTTGGATTCAGTCCAGTTTTCTAACTTTCTTCGTGATGGTGCAATGATAATTCAGGTTCTTAAAGCTGACTCTGAATCAGCCTGATCCTGAATCATCAATGATTAAATTATGTACAATTCTTTAGATAGTATTTTTAGATAGTATTTTCTAACACAAGAAACTATACAAATGCATTTTAGACAGAAATTATAGAAGAATTTAAAACAAACCTCTGACTAGCCTAAGATGACCAAAGCATTAAATTGACAGAGACACCACCTCCCCCCACCCCCAATGTTTGTGTTTATGCCTATTTTAGGACATTCTGGCATAATTCAAAGCCAACTTAATTTATTAATAAACACAAATAATTTTATGGAAGACAACATCGTAATTTGAATTAACAAATGCTTTGCTTTTGGCTATAAAAGTACAAACAGAACCCTTGAAAAGATTGCTCAGTGTTCTTTATTGCTATAAACCATTTGACTTTTAGCCAGAAAAGATACAGCCAAACAAGTACAACTGTTTGCCTCCTTAAAACTCAATGTAGACTGTTACCCAAGGAATTAAGCATTAGTCATCCTACTAAAGGTAAAGGCAACAAAATAATCAGCACTCCTAAGTTATCATTCACTTTAACAGACCCATATAATACATGGTCTTTTTTCTGGTTATAAAAGTGATCTCAGAGTTCTGTGGATTCTACAAGTTCTGCTGTTAAAACTTTCCAATTTCTCCCTCAAGACTCCTTCCACCTCGGGGCAGGTCAGTTTCTGCAGAGTCAGGAATTGAAGTCAAATGTCCTCAGTCCAGAGCAGAGGGGATAATTATGAGCCAGAAAGGTGAGACAGGGTTGAGAGTTTCTGAACCTAGTCAATCACTCAGACATCAAACACAAGGTACAGAAAAATCTGGTTCTCTTTTTCTCTAGTAGAACTTGTTCTCTATCTGCCAGGCTGACAGTAGGAACTTGACCTTGCCAACTCAGGTTTTGCCACCACCCTCCAGTCTTCAGAATTGTCCTCAAGCCTCAGAATAACACAGCACTATGTAGGGGGGAAGAATGATCCATCTTAGATTTTACTGCTGGGTCCCTGCCCCCCTGCTCTTGGTTGTCAGTTTAGGCAGATGCGGCATGAACTCTGCATCCTCACTGTCTGACCCCCAGAAGTTCCTAGACCAGAGGATCTTAGTAAATTCAGCCTCCCAGAATATTTTGCTCTCCCTGACTCACAGAGCCACCTCTAATATGACTTCATGTCCTTATCCTAGGATGAGTTTGAGATCTGTGAGTTTGGAATTCCAACATACCCTCATCTCACTGCATGAGCAACACTCAAAAAGAAGAAGGTACCCTCAAGTCCTCCACAGGGTCCTACCATCACTATGCATGCTGAATATTCTATCCAACTCATTTTAGACAAGAGAATTCTAAACCAGTCTTGGCAGATAGGTTTCCAAGTCTATTGCTGAAGTTTTAATCTCAGCTTTGAAACCCAAAGGAGTATTAACTTGTGTTTCTCTTCCTACCCCTCCTACTGCATCATAGAAGACTCTCATCTTTGAAAAATTCAGGGAAATTAGGGATACCTGAACACATATAAAGAAGTCTAATTAATTACTGTTTCCAAACAGTATCCCTCAAAAGAACTGAGATCTAAATATCTCAAGAAATGTCAAGGAATAGAAAACATGCCAAATCTAGAAGGATCTCTTACAGACACCAATTAGAGATCAGATAGAGAATGAAAGTAGTTTGGTATCTAAATGGAGAAGGAGGCACAGGACTGTGGTCTTGCTAATGTTCAGTAGAGATAAGGATGTCCCCTCTAAAGACCAAGTGTCAAAGGAAGACTCGGATTCTGAAGTAAAGGGTAGTTGTATTTGTCACCTAAGATACAATGACTGGTGCAAAATTTTAATAGAAGGGGAGACTGTGGAAAATTGCTTAATGGATATTAAATTTCTGTTATGGAAATGAGCAAGTTTGAAAAGTCTATTAACACAGTCAACAATTGTGTACTATATATTTTATAATATGTTTGAAAGATAGGTTTCTTGTTAAATGTACTTATCAAAAGTTGGGGTCAGACTAAAAATATTTAGAGGTGATGGATGTGTAGTACCTTCAGCATGATGATGTTGGATTATGCACACATCCAAACTTATGGATATCTGCATATTAAATGTCTGAGACTTTTTGTATTTCAAGTGTACCTTAGTAAAACTGAAAAATTTTTAAATAAATTTTAGGGTGAAACTTCTGTACATTTATTTAAAGAAATTGTTTTTACAATTTTGATCATTGGTGGCTGGTAGTCCTTTTGTCATCCATCAAATCAAAATACTAATTTGTTAAATTAGTCTATTTGCTTATAAAACATTATACCACTAATACATTAGGCTTGCAAGCTAAAGCAAGTCACAAACCAAATTGGTTTACCTGATTTAAAAAAAAAAAAGCACAATCTCTGACCAAGGGAGTAAAGAATACCCAAGCTGAAATTGGTGTCTAACTCAGCATTTCTTGGCTCACATGCTTCCCATTATATTCCCAAACTTATCAAATTCTCTAATATATATTAGACTTTTGATGGTATTTGTTGAGTGAATAAATGAGGTTGATTTTGTGGATGTTAGGGCCTTGGGCAGTGGTTTGACACCCATAGTGCATATGTGCATCTGAAGCGAGGAGCTGTAAGTGAGCATAAAGCACAGACCACCTCATCCATGGCATGAAATCTAGACTATTCTGATCACCAGTGCAAGGCTGTTAACATAAACCTTGAATTACAGGTGAACCTCATTAACCTACCAAGGACAACTCAACTTAAACCAGAAGCCATGTAGGAGAATATAGGACTCAGATTTGTTAAGCCCTTAAAGATCTGAAATAAGAAGCAAGGAGAAAACCAGGAAAAGAGAAACAAAAGCTCCAATATACACAAGCTCTGTCACAGTTTCATCATGGCCGGTCCTGAGCAGAACAGTGATATTCCACAGGGGAACCAGAAACTTAAAGCAGACACTTCTCAAAGTCTCTAAGTGTTTTCTCCTGTTTGAGCCTCTGACTTTCTCAACCTAACAAAACACTTGTGTTTTTCAGAACGCAGAAGCAAGTTATGACTTCAGCAGCAACGACCCCTATCCTTACCCCCGCTACACAGATGACTGGTTTAACAGGTAAACAGAGTCTCAGAGGTTTTTGACTCTAGATTTGGTGTGCTTTACTTGGAATTTTCCTTTTTTATTTTTAACTTTAATGAATTTATTTGTTTTACATGCTTGTTGTCCCCATACCTGCAAAATAACCTTGTACTTCACCAAATAGTATTGTGATTTTCCCTCAGCGACTAATTCTTTCAATCCGTTTTTTTCTTAATATTACAATGCCCCTCTGAAATTATCTTTTGACTATAATGTTCTGTTGAACTAGGAATTACATGCTACCTTACTAAAGATTAAAAAAATAAGAATAATAAGAAAGTTCTAGCAACTTACCATAAGGTGATCTAAAATACACTGAACTTACTTGGTTGAAATTACTGCAGAAAATTATTTTACCCTGTGGATGTGAGTTTGTTTTTGAAATTTTTCCTACCTTGATCTTATAAAGTTTATGTAGTCCCTTTTAACAAGATATTAAGTGTAAATAGCAAAAGAATAGCTGATATATTGCTTGGTATCTTATCAGGTAAAATTACCCAATGGTTCATGCAAATGCATTACTTTTCTTAGGCTTGTTTTACACTAAATAGTTAAATGCAATCTTTTTTCCCAACTAAGATTTCATCAAAGTGGTTGCTTGTATATAAAAAAAGTCAAGAAATAAAAACATGCAACCTGCTCAATCAAGACCCATTAGATTTTAAACTTTGTGTTTCCATATTATTGATGTTCTTGGATGAAGTTAATGAGAACATATGAACTTCAATTAAGGGTAAAATGATATCATTAATGGTATAAAGGTATATTGCATATAGAGCACATTACTCACTTATACTTATTGGGGGAATTAATGGGAGATAAAACAAATGTGATTCCAATGATTAGGAAACAGAAAGGTTGAATGATTTCCCCAGTCAAACCATTAGTATACATCAAAGCCAACACTTTGAACAAAAGCTTCATCTCCAAACCCAAATGGTGTCCTTCTTTCATCAGCATCACTTTTTGTAGAAAAGACAGGATGTATGATAGATGACAGTATCCAGTAGACCAGGGAGTTTTCTGTCCCTCGGTTAGCAGTTTGCTGAGACTGTCTGCAGGTGAGACAGGACACACTGATTGGGGATCTTGACAATCCCCAATCAGTGTTTTTCTGAAAACACTGAAAGAATAAAGAAAAAAATACAATTCAAATTAATAGGATTTTGAAAAGATCATGACTGGTACCCTCAATTCCTCCTCTAACAACTTCACCTAGAGTTTTAAAATTATGCCATGTTTGGAAGTGTGTCTTTAGGGGCCAAGGATGTATTTAAAAGTCCTGAGAGCTTCCAATATGAAGTGTTTCTCCCATGACTCATAACCCCATATCCTAGCACACCTTTGATAAATAAGTCATTTTTAGACACAGCATACGAAGGTACCGAGTAGATGTCACTGGCAAAGTGAGACACCATTGGGAAAGATAGCCTGAGATGCTGTGCTGACAAGGGCTGAGAGCATGAGCTGGTTTCTACAGAACAGAAACCATCCTCCTAACAGACCAGGCAGAAGCATCCTGTATTCTGCCTATTGCCATCTCTGTGCAGCTAGTAGGTACTAAATACATCTTTGCTGGTTTGATTCAGGCACAAAAATATAACCAACAGCATTCTTTTCCTCCCCTACCTCTTTTTCTAAACCCAAGCTCAACCTGTCCCAAAAAAGTCTCTTGGGTAATATGCTTTGATAATATTCTTTTTGAAAATATGGAGAAGTCTTGTTTTTAAATATCTTCTTTCGCAAACTGATTCGTGAAAGTGCAATTTTTAACTGACTAAAATAACCTAGCTAGAACTAATTAGTGCTTAGTGCAATGAAATTCTTTATTGTCAGCAATAAAAATCCCCAAGTGTCCAATTGCCTGAGACACAGTCCCAGTGAGTCAGGCAAGCATAATCCTAGACTCTTAGGGAGCCAATGACTCAAGACACAGTGTCCATTTGGACCAAAAATAAATGGGGCTTTTCCCAATTATCAAGTCATTGTCAAAGATCCTAACCCAAATTGACTTGACATTACAAAGGGTAGATGGTGCCACTATTCAAATCATGATCTCAAAACACAAATACTGTTGTGAATGATTTTGGGGGGAAGGTGGTTCAAAGGTCAAAACTACAACACTTAGATGCTCTGTCATCTGAAAGTTTGGATCTGCCTTCGAGATGATTCTTGCTTGGCGCAGGGAGAATATGAATACAGTGTCCTTCCCATGAGTGATGTTTAAAAAAAAATTCCCCCCTGGGATGAAACATTATGTCTAGTATTTATTTCAGTGTCAGTTAGGAGTTGGGGCAGAAGGCAGAAGAATGACGAGCTACAAAGCAAATAAGATTGAATTCATTCTTTATGAGTTCATCATGTTAGAGCTGGGGGGTGTATTTTACTCCAGTTTTGTGTATCTTTGATAGTTCCATAATATAAAGCAAATTTTTTAAAGCATAGGGCATAAAAGGTAATAAGCAGAACAGGAAACTATTCCATTTGCTGTGCATGTTTCAAAAGAGGAAACAGCAGATATTAAAAAAAAATTGCAGCGCTACATGTAGCCAGGGCTAAAATAACACAAGGGGGTGAATAACTAATAAGCATTCACTAGGTTTAAGTTACTGTTCTAAGTGTTTCTGCATGTATTAATTCAGTTAATCCTCATAAGCACCCTCTGAAATAAGCATTGTTCTTATTGCTGCATTTTGACACAGAAAGAGCAAGTAGCATAGCTAAAATGAAGGCAGGATTTGACTTCAGTCAGGGCACCTGCTAGTATGAAAAAAGGTGAAATTCTCTCTAGCTGGGGGAGCAGGGGTAGACTTCCTTGAAGAACTGGCATTTGACTGGGGATTTGAGTAAAAGTAATAGGTTAACAGAAGAGGAGTGTGAGTGTGTTCCAGGATGAAAATACAATTTAGGCAAGGAAGGGAAGTAAGGAGGAAATGACCTGTTCCAGAGGTGACTGGCTAACTGGGAGTTAGAGACTAGCGGCAGCGTTCGAGGAAGGCTTCAAAGGAAGGTTGGGGAGGAAAGTTTGAACAAGTTCCAAGAAAAAAGATCTTGTGACTGGGTCAGAAGCAGGGCAAGAACCTATAGGACTATTCTTCCATCGCTGCTTGCTGAAGACCATGAGAACCTGGAGCCCTGTCACCAGTGGTCAATTTATGCTAAATTGTCCAGTTTATGCCAATTTAGCATAAACCTCTGGTCAGTTGCGCAATCTCCAAGAACTGTCAGTGGTTCTCTCTTCTGGGCGCTAAATCTGATGCCCATCTCTATTCAGCTGTCTTAGAGCACTTGAGAAATGTTCATTTCAGCACACAGCAAACCTCCAATAAAAGGCTGATGGATGCTGACCAGCCCCAGGCTTGCTGCTATTGATATTCCAGCCACACTGCCTGCCACAAAGCCAGTTAGAACTCAGAAGCAATTGCTGCACAGGAAAAGGCAGTGGCTCTCCGTCATGGGGTTCACATTGCTGTGATAAGTCAGAAATAAAACGTACTACATGGAGCAGACTTTAGCCAGCAAGGAAAATGTCCTCCTTGGTTCAGAAACCAAGTTCAATAGTTGTGTATCTTTCTTGGGCTGTCCTGATACTTTTCAACCATCATACTTTACCCTCTGTACTTACTAACGTGTTCTCCTTCAAACATACATTTCTTTAAGAATATATTTAAAACTCCCACTTAAGTACTTTTTATGAAAGCAAAACTCAGACATATGCAGAACTGCTTTTAGGGGATACGTACATTAGTGTTTCTTGCCTTGTGCTTGATTTGATTTTGTGGAATTCTTCCTTTTCAAGCAGAGCAAATGTATTTATTGTACTGTGAGCCATTTAATAATTACATGTAGTATCTGAGCTCCAGGGATAGATTTGAAACAGTTGAGGAATTTGCAAATGGACTGTAATTTCCTATGAGCTCACAGAGAAATACAGATGGCCAGGTAAAGTAATAATAGCAATAATAATAATAATAATAACCTAGTTGCAAAAAAAAAAGACAACACATGTCTAATGAGCATTAATAATGTACAAACCAGATATAACAGATTTGCTTTGAGGTATCAGGATCTCACAGCATGCTTTTCCTTATTAGCATTCAATAAATATTGATTGGGCTGCTGATGAATCAGTGGCATTCCTTCTCAGCCCTGCTGAGATGTTGAGTGGTCTTGACATTTGTCCATTTCAGAGCTGTCTGATTCTCCCAAGGTTTGCAGCCCACACTTTGTCAATAGTCTTTGAGCCTGGCTCGGTTTTAGGTCAATGTTTGGTGATGCATTGCAGATCTGGATTCCATTACTGTGCTGCTGTCCATAAAAATCCCTCTTGCATAGCATTTCTTTGACAGCCATTCACCACTGAAATGTCATCCCTGCCATCGGCAATATTTATGAAGCATCATAGGAGCAGCATGCTCTATCTATTAAGCCTTAAAGAGTAAGAGATTCTGGAATAGATGCCATTCTTGGCTGCAAAAAGTTTACTATAAATTTAAGAAGAAAGAAGACATTTGTTATTCAAGCAACTAAAAGGGGAGGGGAGAATAAATGGATGCTGGAGAACATTTATCTCCATGTGAACTCCATGCTATTTGATTGATAGCATTAGTTAAACCTTCAAATAAGAAAGATATCCAGTAATTAACTTTTTTTCTTATTAAAAGTCATTCTTCATTTTGCAGAGTGCTGTTCGACAGGTCAGAGAGTAGTATGTGAGGAAATAGCTCTCTCTGGTTGGCCATTTGCACACTACTGAAAGCTGATCCTTTACCCTGGTGACACTTAATGGTTTAGAAATAGACAGACATCTTTTCATTCTGTCTTCATGGGCAAATTCTGAAGATAAAATTTAAACTGCTTTCAGAAACCTACCCTAAATTTTTCTGTCATGTGAGCTTTGAGACTGCCTCAGAAGCTCGTCATCCTCTAAGTCTACCATCGCCATCAACCCTCTATCCCAACCAGAGCCCAGTGAAAGCCAACAGAATTTAATTAGGGGAGCTATTCTGAGCCATTGGAGAACTACCACAAATGTGTTTGTTTTTATTTTTATTTCTAATTCCCAACCTGAGTTAGACATGAACATATTTAAAATTTCTTCAGCTGAAAGAAACATAGTATCACTGATTTTGGGATAACAGAGAGAATTATATACATTGTAAAAGAAACATCTGTATATTGGTAGAATCATTCATACTTTGAAAACTAATAACACACATGTCTTATAGGGGTATTTTGTTGTCCTCGGGCAATAATAATCCCTTTCGTAACAGAGAAAAATTCAGTGAATAATGATGGGCAAAATAGGGTTCTGATACTTGCCTGGTATGTAATAAGAGATCTCTGGATTAATTTCCCCTCTGCTAAGTAGGACTAAAGCTCCACCTTGAAGAACTGTCTGAGGGACATGTATATAAAATACTCAAATACGCACTATAGATGTGGCATATGGCAGATACTCCCTAAATGGCAGCAAAATTAATTAAATTTGGGAAAAGGTCTGTACAGTTACTATGTCCAAGGAAACTAGGACTGTATATGCCAAGGGAGTATGTGGATGGTCTGGTCACCCAGCCGTTTTTCTTTGAGTTCCATCATCTCATCTGAGCTTTTGACAGAAATGAATGGCAGTCAGCTCAAAGCTAAAGTTTCTGGCAAGAGTCTAGTGCTTGTGTTTCTGCGTTGTTGACTGGAAGAAAACTTATACCCAAAGAGAGCTTACATACATTGAAACAGGTACATATGTTGGAAAATTTGAGAAGATTTGCCTCTCAGCTCAGAAAGACAGTCTCTTCTCTTCTTCAGAACGCACAGGATCCTGCCCACAAAGTCAAGAATACCTTTTCACATTCTCACCTGTCTAAACAAGTGGCCTGTTAAGACCCTAAAATTCCAGTGTATAGAGTTTATTGAACATTAACCAGTAAGCACAACTGAACCCAAACTAGTTGGGCAATCTCTGTATTTCAACTCCAGTGTATCTAACATTGAAGTCTTTTTCTCCATGACATGACTGAAACATTAGCTAGCTGCTGTGGAACTTTGCTTGATTCTTAATCTGTAGGCCTATGGAGCCTAGAGCCTAGAAAGACTGAAGGACAAACAGTTTCAAATCCATAAACCTTGACAAGCTGCCCATTGACTGCTTTACCCCCATTATCTCTGTGGATCCCAAGCACCCTGCAAACACCATTATAATATACATGAATGTGGACATAAAATCAAGGACTCTGATAAGACAACCATAGACCAATTGCCAAGAAAGGAGAGCAAAGGAAGAGAAGGAAGGGGGCGGGGGGGGGGGGGGGAACCTATCTCAAAATTAGCCTGCAAACCTAAATTCCAAACTAGCTGAAATTACACATCCAGCAAAATTTAAAAAACAGGGCATGAGTCTATACCAACTGGGAATAATTTTATTATGAAGATAAGTTTTTTTTTTATAATATTGTATTAGTTTTTTAAGTGTACAGCATTTGCTACCTATACATATAACAAGATCACTGTCAAAAGCCTAGCTTCCACCCCTAACCATACAACTGACCCCTTAATCACTTTACCACTAGTGAAATTAGTTTTGTGGAAAAGTCTTAAGAAACATTTTTAGCTTGCGCAGGGTGATAAGTTCACAGATAATACCCATTTTTAAAGAAAAAAAATAAATGAGAAACAAAAGCAAGCATAAGCATGAGTATGAAAAGAAACCAATTGCAATTGAAAAAATATAGCCTCTGGTATAAAATCTGAAAAATGAGATAAAATCTAGCTCTGGTACAGCTGAAGAAATAATTACTGCATTGGAGGTAATACCATCTGTTTATCAAAACCTCCAGCGAATATCATCCTTAGTGCTCAAACTTTGCTGGCATTTTCTTTAATGCTGGGAAAAGTGAGGATTCAATAAGTCATCTCTTATTGGACACTCCTCCACATTTCAGAACAGATGAAATGATTATATAAATCTAAGAAAGATATGTGAGAATACTAAAGGGAAACTCTGAAACTAAGACATAAAAATGTCCTAAATGAATGAAGTAGCAGTCTAAGTTCGTGAAAATGGAGCAATATAAAAATGGCAAATTAATTTATTAATTCAAAACAATTTAATTAAAATCTCAATAGCATTTTTCTATGAAATTAAACAAATATCCCAAAGTTAATATGGAAAAGTAAGTAGCCAAGAATATAAGACAATAAAAAATAATAAGATAATGAAAAAGGAGAATGACTAGAAAGAAAGCTAAAAAGAAAAAGAAGATCATAGTTACAGAAACTGCCTACCAGACACCAAGTATTATGCAATCACTGAAATTGAGACAGTAGACTTAGCAAAGGGAGAAAAGAAGAGGTTAAAGGAACAGAATAGCACACACAGAAACAGACCCCCACATTAAAAAAAAAGCTTAATACATGACCAAGTTAGCAATTGAAACTATGAGGAAATAGTGGAGTGATAGTTTATAAGGTGCTAGTTGTTCCTATGAGAAATAGAGTACCTACCTCACATGCCAAACAAAAATTCCAGAAAAATTGAATCTAAATATATATATAAATCTTTTGAAATTATAATGTAGGGAAGTATCTTTATGATTTTTGGTAAGGATAGACAAGACACTAAACCACATGGGAAAGGAAAAGATCATTAAGCATTGGGTTCAATGAAAGTCACCATAAACAAAATTGAAAGACAAACCTTGTTAAATTTTTAGTGGTGACTTGAATGTAATATATGCAGATGTTGATTTGATGATGCACACCTGAAACTGATATAAAGTTACAAACCAATGTTACTTTAATAAAGAAAAAATATTTTTAAGAAATATTACAGATTAAGAGCAGACTTGTGCAATAAACTTTATAGGGGAAAAATCTGTATGCAAAATATATAAAGAATAACTACAAATCATCAGCAAAAAAAAGATAAACAACTCAATAGAAAAAAATCAACCGAAGTTATCACAGGTTAAATTAAACCATATAGACTATATTATATCATGAAAGAAAGTATATGGTCAAAAGAAATTTTATTATACCTCAAGGGATATTGAACAGGTCTTAAAAGAGCATCTTAAAATACTCATTAAATGAGTAGGCCTTGCTCAATACACCCGCTTCCTTAAACATCCCTTGAATCAATTTTCTCCTTTCCCTAGCCTCTGCACTGTCTTCATTTTCACCCTTAGCATCACAACAGTGGCTCATTCTTCTTGCTCTCTCTCCCTAAAAACAAACAACCATTTTGTTAATTATACTATATGCAGTCATAGTGCTGTGATATTTTTTAGTATATTACCTTTATTAGAGATATATATTAAATAATTGGAGGGGTTGCATATCAAGTACAATACTATTTAATTGTATTAACTAGAGAATAAATACCAATTGTCTAGTAGTGGAGGATTCATTGACTAAACTAGACTATCTAGCATAAACACAGACACAGGCACATACAAATTCTCAAGTATGCACAACATGAGGCTTTGATAAAGGTGGGTGGTTTGCATATGAAATTTATTATGTTATTCACTGCAATTGACTATATTTTTTTAACATTTAATAATTTCAAATTTTTATAATAATAAACTAGAGTCAAAATGGAAACACCAAGGTATCAGCTAGGCTGTATCATTAATAGGAGAACCACTTGCACATAACATACCAGCCTCAAAGTGAGCATTAAACCCCCAAATGTCCAAGTCCAGTTCAGCCTATGCACTGTCCAACCTAAGAGGAGGGCAGGAACCACTGACCAAACAAGACAGAAGTCCAGGCAGAAACAAGGGAGGGGGAAATGCACTTCACTTCTTTAAGGAAGGAGCAAGAAAAATCATATTTCAATGGCATGGACCCAGAAAAGCAAAGGACTGGGAATATGCTATCCACACAATATGTCTTTGGCTCCTATTGCCTCTTATTGACCCTTGCTAGAAGGAAGCTAGTCAAGTAGTCAATATCTGCCCCGCAGCTGTTTCCACTTCCGACAGGTAGATGTTTTATTCTTGAGGCAAGAAGGAGCTGTAGAGCATTCTTAAGAAAGTGATCATTTGATATAGACTTGGGAAAAGATTTTCCTGACATTCAGGGGAGCAAGCATATTTTCCAGGGATAATCAAGAGGGCAGGAGAAAAGGGAAGACAAGCAAGGCAATGGGAACAGAGCATACAAAGACCCAGGGGTGTGGAAAGATGTAGTATCAGGAACAATTATAGGGAGCCTCCACTCATTGCTTATAATTAATTAGTGTTGCCTAAATACCAATGAAACATTTCTTCCCATATGTTCATCCAGGGAGTCCAGAATGTTCATCCCCCACATAAAGGTCAAAAATAAGGCGATGAAAGCATTCAAAAGCTTTAATTTGCTCAAGCCAGCACATATACATTTATCCTCTAACCTTTCATCACAGCAGGGATGGGAGGATAATAGGATGCTTAGTAACTGAGCATCGGTGTCAGACCTAGCCCAGCAAAACAGACCTCAGCATTCTGAGACTCAACGTTGACATCTATGAAATGGAGCAGTACCTGCTCATAGCTTCTTATGAGGACCAAAGGGATGACGCCCCAGGCACAATTCCTGGGGATAACAGTTACCCAGTAACTGGCAGATGGCTCTTCATCCTCCTCCTTAGTCCCCGAAGGCAGAGCCCCCCCCCCCCATGTTATATACAGCCTTTCTTGGTAGATTTGTGCTCTTCACGGGTGTCTGAAAAGAATTGACTGTTCCGGGCAAGGCCTCACTGCACATCAGATTTCAGAAAGGAGATCTTGACAGGGCTGATTATTAAATCAGTGCTTTATCAAATTAGACATGGCATCGATTTATAAACTTTTATTTTAAATATTTGTTTAGCAGGAACCAAATAGCAAGCAAGTCAATTTAATCATATCTTTCAGCAGACTTGGTAGTATGACCTGCTTAATCTTTCAGCTGCTTCCCAGACCATTAAAATAGACTTTTGAGGGCTGGAGCCAGCAGTTACTGATGACTTCTACCACTGGAATCTCCCACTTCCTGGGATGCTCTTTGGGGTTAAAAATACATCATGCTGATTAACTGTTTCAATTCTCTACTGCTGGCCAACAACTATACTAAAACTTAGTGACTCAAAAAAGAACAAGTATTTATTAGCTTATAATCCTGTAACCCAGACAGGGGCAGTCTGTCTGTCTGTGTGCTACTAACAGAGGTAAAGGGGAGGGGGGAGGCACTGGCAGACTGAAGTAAAAGCTGCCAATCCCTATGAAGTGGCATATCATCCTTCTGACATTAGTTTGGAGAGTATGGGGCTCAGAGAATGGGGTCCTGGGTTGCCTGTGAGAAAAGTTTCACCAGAGTTCCCCTTTCAAACAGCACTCGGGAGTTTACCCATAAGGTAAAGACTTTTGGTTATTCCCCAATGAGAAGGTTTATTATGTTAAAAAAAAAAAGAGAGAGAGAGAGAGAGAGAGGAGAAGATGCTTACAGATTCAAGCAGGCAGGAACAGTTGCCACTGCTGATTTGCAAAGGGAAAATGTTTGCGAAAAGAAACACCTGCCCAGGGCAGAGAGCAGCCTCTAACAGTGCAGAAATGGCACTGATAGCAGGCTCCTCTTTGGGGGAGGAGTTCGATCCTTTGTGGAATTTTTAACTATTATAAAATTAATTACTTTTATAGTGTGACTAAGCTGATCTGTAAGGACCTGTGATTCTCTATGAAAGCCCTCAGTCTCCATATCCCCCACTTCTGGTCTGTGCCTTGGATACTTTCTATAGTAGTCTGATACTCACTAAAGCAGTATCCAAAAATGTTTTATTTCTATAGCTGTTTTAAGAACGACTTTCATCATTTCTAACTCTGTCTCCAGTTTCTGGTCTTGTGACACCTCTTGTGATAAATTTTCTACCCTTAGCCTCCATCATTTCTACTGCATTCAATGGGTCAAGTCAGGTCAGCCAGTTCTAAAGGAGAGGAAGGACTGTGGGGAATCCTTTGGTACAAGACAAAAGCAAGCAACCAGAAGGGAAAAATAATGGAATAATGATGGGTGCACACAACATTCTAGAACCTTGGAAGGCTTTGCTAGGAATTGTGAAGTCATAGACCTTGGAAAGATTATCTAACAAGTACCTGAGATTCTTCTTCTGCTCAGTCTTAGAAGTTCAGTGGGCCCGTTGATAAATAAATGTCTGCTTTTTATTTCTGGAAGGTGAGACCTTGGAGCTTTCAAAACATCTTCAAAGGAGGCTATGTTCCCCTCTCTCAAAAAAAAAAAAAAAGGAAATAGCCTTAGCCTTATTCCAGAACTGATGGCAACTTTACAACTTTACACCCTGTGTGTGGATGAACAAGTCTGGAAATAATCCCCAGAGAACAACTCTAGTGTTTCAAAAAATGAAAGCTCTTCTTACCAGCTCTGCCTCCCCTACTGTTTCATTTTCACTGGAAACCTCTAAGTCTGGTTTCTGCAAGCAGGTGCTTCAGTCTTTAAGGTAAAGATTGAATTTCAATGTTAAACATGTTCTGAGAGACCTCTTTGTGGTAGACAAGTCAAGATCAAGAAGACAACTGAAAGTAGGAAGACAATGGAGCTTTAAGGCATGAGGATGGGAAATCGGGTGGCTACGCCATGGAAAAGTGCCAAATTGCCTCCAGTTCATAGAGATTAAGGAAACTTAAAAAGTCTTTGACCCTGTAATTCCAGGGGTTTAATTCCAGGGGTTTAATTCCAGGGATTTAATTTCAGGGGTTTAATTCCAGGGGGTTAATTCCAGAGGTTTACAGGGTCAAAGACTTTTTAAGAGTTTCCTTAATCTCTATAAACTGGAGGCAATTTGGCATTTTTCCATGGCGTAGCCACCCGATTTCCCATCCGCATGCCTTAAAGCCCCATTGTCTTCCTACTTTCAGTTGTCTTCTTGATCTTGACTTGTCTATCACAAAGAGGTCTCTCAGAACATGTTTAACCTTGAAATTCAAGCTTTACCTTAAAGATTGAAGCACCTGCTTGCAGAAACCCCTGGAATTACAATGTTGTGAAATTTATATATAAATAAATTTAAAATTTAAAAAAAAATAAAACTTTATTTTTTTGAATATTTGAATACCAAAAAAAAAAGTCTTTGACCCTGAATCTAACATGTCTTCTATTTTTCTCTGCAGCCATGGGACCCGCTGTGCAGGAGAAGTTTCTGCAGCAGCCAACAACAATATCTGTGGGGTCGGAGTGGCCTACAACTCAAAGGTTGCAGGTATGTTGTGGGCCTTGAAAGGACAGCAAGGAAGCAGGGAAACAGAGTCAGGAATATGAAAGGACGGTCAGGAAATATGAAAGGACAGCAGTGAGGAAAGAGAGAGACAGGAACCAGGCCACGTAGAGTAAATTAGAGTTTATTGCCATGAGCTCCTGGGTCAGGTCCTAACCCATGGTAGGGAGTTAGTGAAGTCACACCCACGTGGTGTTGGTGTCTGCTTTTATAGGGGCAGGGTTCATGGGGGGTGGGTTTTACTAGTGTAATGGGCAAGGTTAGCAGGCGGGCAAGGTCATTTGTTCCCTGGGCAAGGTAGGCGAGGCTGTGGCCAGAGGGTAAGACTTGGTTGGGTGGTGTCCATAATCCTTTTATGGGTAGAGGCTCCCAGTGCCCCCAATCTGACCTTTACAACAAAGGCCTGTGCTTTACAGCTGATACCTGTAGGCCAGCCTGCCTGGAAGAAGCATCACATTCAGGTCTCCAGACTGCCTGGGGTCCGCAAAAAAAGACCCATCGTTGCAGGAGAGCTTGGGCTAGTAGATTTAGGAAGAGTGAACAGCTTTTCTTAAATTTTAGTTAATGTGGCAGTATCATTGAAGATCGAGAAGCATGAGTGTCCTTGGAGTCTGGAAATAAAGAGTTTCAGGAAGCACCAGAATAAGCCAACAACAAAGTTTATAGAAAGCAACAGGCCAGAACACTGTGAGAGGCAGCCTCAAAAAGCTGTCGAGCAAGTAGCACAGAGACCAGGAAGTAGTTCCCGCCTGCAGAATGAGGGGTACCACCCTGGTTCCCACACTGCCATCTGCCCCCTCAAGACAAAGCATACTTTATTGCATAAATCCTTCAATAGAAAAGAACTTTAATACAATAAGTTACAATGGGAAGAAGAGAACAAATATAGTTAAAAGTTTCCAATTAGGCCGGGCACGGTGGCTCGTGCTTGTAAGCTTCAGCCTATGAAGCAGTCAGGGCTAGGGATCGCGTTTCGAGTCCCGCCTGGGGCCTGTAGCGAGACCTAGTTCCAAAAAATAGCTGGGCGTGGTGGCGTGCGCCTGTAATCCCAGCTACCTGGGAAGCTGAGGCTGGGGATTGCTTGAGTCTGTGGTACCCCGGGCAACGAGAGCCTGCGGGTTCCACAGGCAAAAATAGCGAGACCTAGTCTCAAAAAAAAAAGTTTCCAATTATAAACACTCAAAGTTTCCCACCCCCTCATGAGTAAACGCCCAGCCAAACAGGGTTAATGCAAAGCAGAACCACCTGAAAATTTGTTGCAAGTCTTAGGCACCTTCTGGCAGGGTGCCTTACAAAAGGGGCAGAAGGAACCAGTCAAATCTGGAAGAAAAGTGCAAAATCAAAATATAAATCAAGATAAAGGCTGCCTCCCTTTCATTCCCAATCAAGATAAATTGTCAGCCTCCCCATGGGTCACTCACCCATGTATCTGTCTCTTTCAAGTGTCTTCTGGTCTCTGACACAAGTCCCAAGCCAAGCAGCAAATGTAGCTTCTTCTTCAACTGTCTCTGCCTCACCTGCCTCCTCCAGCTCTCCTCCCAAGTCTCCATCATATCTTCCTAAGTCCTTCTAGTCTTCTTCAGTTTCTCCAGGATGCCAAGCTCCACCCTTTCTTAGGTGGGGTAGGGTACCTGGAGTCTCCCTTTTCTATGGCTATCACACTGTTAGGAACTGGGCTTTTGGGAACTTTTTTCTTTCCAGATGAGGAAGGGCTCTCGCAATTGTGCAAACCCTGCTCCCATCCTCCCAATACCTGGACTAATTGGAACTACCCCTCCCTCCCTGTTTGTGAGTTGGGATAAACTAGTTAAAAGACTCTTCCCAGGCATCCTAGACCTGCAGGACCTTGAAACTGAGCATAAGGGGAGTGACTGTGGGATGGCAGAAATGCAGCTGTGGTCCTCCAGAGGAGAGTGTGAGGGCCCTTTCCTATTCTAACAGTATCACTAAACATTTAAATTCTTTAGTTGAGGGTAATATAAATAGGGAAAAGGGCACAGGGCATCAGCACACAGCTCAATGAATTTTGCAAACTGACCATACCCTGTAACCATCAGAAATGAAACATTACCAGCTCCCCAAATGGTCTTCTCATATCCCCTCTCAGTTACTATATAGACACAAGAATTACCACCATCCTGACTTCTAACAGCAAAAATGGTTATTGCCAACTTCTGAGCTTTATATAAATTGGTCTGTATTCTTTTGTGCCAGTATCAATTAGCATTTTAATGACATTAATCCACTATAAGGAGGTGTGTATACAAATTATTGGAAACATAGAACTCATCAGAACATTTTAGGGTGTTTTTCTGTTTTGTTTTGTTTCTGTTTTTGTTTTTGTTTTGTTTTCTTCATAAAGCATCTCATCATTGTGGAATATATTTTACCTAGAACCTTAATATTATGTTCTATGGGAAGAATATTTAATGAATTTCTCTTTTGGGGAACTTTAGAAAGGAGAGTAGCAGATCACTGGGAATTTTGAATTTTACGCCTCTCCCCCAGAAAAGAGAGAGAAGGAAAGAGAATGGGGAAGAAAGGGGCCCTCATAAGCTTTCAACAGAATGCAAGAGGATGGGGTAGCTCCTGGCTCATTTCATGTTTTGCATTAAATCCTTTCTTAATTTATTCAGGCTGAGTCACTCAACCTTGTTTTTTTCTTTTTTTTACAACTGTCTTGATATTTTTTTCCTGGAGATTTAATGGAACCATAAACATACTTTGTGCTGACACTTGCTTTTCCAGGGACCTAAATAAAGCAAGAGCAACTCATACAAACCTGCCATTAACCTCTTTCAACACTGTTTGCTAAGAGGCTTGCCTGCACTGGCTGGTGCTGAATTTCACAAAAGAATAAATACATCTGGGGCTTCTGAAATGTAAATAGAGAGACTTCACCCCTAGAGTTTCAGCCCTTTTTACTTTGTGTGCATTCAAAATCCAGAAGCCATTATGAACTGAAGAGAAAGAATATCACCCGTTAACATTTCAGCAGCCAGTTTCCTACCTTGGGTGGTATGGAAGGAAATGTAGGTTCTCTATGCACAGAATAAAACTGAAATTTTCAAACCTGGATTTCTCATTCACAATGATTTTTCTCAAGTTGGTTTTGAAGACTCTGAATGCCAGAGTAACTAGTTAAATGGACTAGTTATGGGACTATTGCTGTAAAAATTAAGTATTAGGAATTGCTTGAAGATTTTTGGAGGTTCACTGGGGTCCCTTTACCTCTTCCTGTCTTTCTCTCTTATTATTTGCACTGTGAAAATATCTGAGCTGTTGATCAAATACCATGAATTCTCCTGCTTCATTTGAAATCTTTAAAAGTAAAACCTAGGAAAAGCATTTGGGTGCAAAGGAGTTTATTGGGGAGGTGATTCCAGGAAGCCAGCATGAGGGAAAGAGGAAGAAGAATGCAAAGAGGAGGAGACATAAGGGATGTGTAAAGGGATTGAAATCGGGTAATGAAACAGGCAAAACGGGGTGATTAACCAAATCTACAAAGAGGAGCAGCTAGCCCTTTAAGGCCAGCCACACACACCAATTTCTTCCCAGCCTGCACATGCAGTGGCAAGACCACATAAACCTTAGGAGAGAGGCAGAAACAAATTTACTTATTGAAAGACAAATGAGACAACAGTCACTGAGCGGTACAAGGGAACCCCTTTAGGAATATTACCCACCAGTCCAGTCTCTAGTCCAAAGCGCACATGGTTGCTCAGCCATGTATGTCCACAAAATGGCGGTGCCCCACCTTAAGCTGGATGATGGAGTTAAGATGGCGTTGCCGCTCCTTCTTCAAAGACAGCTCCACTCACTGCAAGCCGGAAGAAGCCAAGGTGGCATTGTTGCAAGATGGAGTCGTCAATCCTTCTCCAAAAGCAGGAGACTCAAATTCAATGAGGAATACCCGGATGGCATCATCAATTTTTCCTTCCTTCCTTCCTTCCTTCCTTCCTTCCTTCCTTCCTTCCTTCCTTCCTTCCTTCCTTCCTTCCTTCCTTCCTTCCTTCCTTCCTTCCTTCTTTCTTTCTTAGACTAGGTTTTGTTATTTTTGCCCATGGAACCGCAGACTCACATTGCCTGGGGTACGGACTCAAGGGATCCCCTGGCCTGGGGTACGGACTCAAGGGATCCCTGGGGTACGGACTCAAGGGATCCCCTGGCCTCAAGCTCTCCAGGTAGCTGGGCACGCGCCACCATGCCCAGCTATTTTTTGGGACTAGGTCTCACTGTGTTGCCCCCCGAGTGGGACTCTAACCTATCCCTAGCCCCAGGAGCTTCATAGGCTGAAGCTTACAGCCACTGTGCCCGGCAATTTTTCTTTAACTCAGTACCGGCATTCTTTCAACTCCAACTCCAAAGTGGCCCAGCTTCAGCAATACTCACTCCATGCAGCAACACAGCAAGCACTTCAGATGTCTCACGATGGAAACAGCAACACAGAAAACTCTCTTCAGTTCTCCAGAAGACTTCCAAATGTTGCAGTTTCAAAATTAAACCAATTTTTCAAGTACCACATTTCCAAGACAGCTCATACAGGTCACAAGTTTCTCCAACATGCTTCCCTGGGCTCTTTACCGGCTCGGGCTGGGGATGGAAGCCCACAACTTGGCTTCCTTCCCTGTCCTGCTGCCCTGCATGGCAGCAGCAGCTCTTGAGGTCTCCAGCCTCCCTGCTGCTCCTTTCTGCATCTTCCTTCTCCGTACCGTTCTCCATTCTCTTCTGTGTCCCTTTCTGTTCTCTTTTCTGTCTCTTTTTCATGTCCTTTTCTCTGTCCCCTTCCTAATCTTTTTAATTCTCTTTTCTCTTGGGAAGGCTTAACATCTCTTCTCCAAGTCTCTACCCACCAAAACACAATGGCTGTCATTCTATGCAGCACTACCAGTTCTGGGGACCACAGCTCCCTAACAGGATGAGCTTGTGTTCTTTCTGTACTGAGAGAAGAGGGGGACACTTTTAAGAGTCCCCCCCTACTCCTGCCCCCATGGAAAGGAAGCTGGTTGTCTATCCACCAGCTCCCACCCCTCTTTAATAGATAGTGGCTCCTGGGCCTTGAGCCATCACACCTGCCAGTTCTCTTGAGTTGAGTAGATCCCCTGAGGCAAAGCACCCCACTCCCAAAAGTTGTAAACCAGCAAGGTTAGCCTCACTGACTCCAGATCCCAAAGGCCAGTAAATGCAGTCTCACTCTTCAAAGATGCAGCTGTCTTACTTTATGAAACTCTGCCAACAACATCTTAAGATTCCAAAAACCAAACTAGCACTAGAGGGAAGTATGTCCAGTCACACGATTTTGAGCCAAGATTCTTCCTTTCTCTCCATTTCTGCTCCTTTAACCCTGGCTTTGCTCCTCTGTAACAACTTGTGCTGGTTCTTAGTATATAAGGGCCAGGAAGCCCTAGTCTCCATCCTGAGCCATCAGTCCCCAGTTCTCACCTACCCCAGAAAGACAAAAGAAATTCTTCATGAGGAAGTCCTGGAGAGTTATTCAAGGACTGCCTCAAAAGCAAACTACCAGGTTCAGGTTCCCCAGTGTCACACACTTAGGGGGAACATCTTGTTCTTTCTGCCCGGCAATTTCAAAAGTTAGATTTTTTTTTTTGTAATCATCCACTGAAAAAGCGCTCTGCTCTTGCAGAAAAACTTCCTTTCCGCAGAGTTGATGAAGTCTTGTGTGCCACCTGGTGACTAGTCAAGATCATTGCTAGTTTCTGGCAGTTTCAAGGCACTGAGTGACTGGGAAGTGTTTATGGTCTAGCCCCGAGTCTCTCCTGGGTCTCTTTTCACCCTGAATTCCAGAAGAAGGTTAAGGTGCTGTAAACTTGGCCAAAAAGAGAAAGGAAAGTGGAGATGCGATGCTAATATGGGCCCTCTGAAGGGGAAGGAAGGAAAAGTCTTTGGACATAAACTTGCTCATTTTTCCATTGGGGTTCCTGCATTTTTCTTGTTGAATTCCATTAGCACATTATATGTCCTAGATAGTGTGCCCCTGATCAGTCTTAGTCAGTGCAAATACCTTCTCCCCAAAGGGGATTCACCTTCATCTTCCCCCACATAGTGAGTCAATGTTCCTAATACCATCTGTCCAATACTAGATCCTGACCCTTTGACTTGTGGTGTCACCTTTGTTGTATATTCTCACACCTCACATCTTGTTCCTACATATCATGGCTAGGCTCTGGGTAAATAAAATTTAGATAAAACTTAGCAAAGATAAATTATAAAGTGTAGACTCTATTGAGTCTATATTGAGATTGTTTTTCTGCTCTTCACTCTGCCTAGAATGCCTCTCCCATACCTGGCCACTTCCTGTCTCCTTTGTCTCCCAGATCCCTGTTGTTTCCTCCATGCTACCTCCTACACCAGTTCCTCACCTGTACTGTATAAAGCACATGGACATTTTCCCACCCCACTAACTATTGCTATTACTGCATCTTCTTGTGCATGCTTGTTTTATTAATCTTTTTCCCCAGGTAGAAAACACTCCACATGATGAAGAACCCTTGTCTGTTTTTTCTCATCCTGGCACCTAGAATAGGATCTGGCACACAGTGGGTGTACAAACACTATTTACTGATTGATATAAAGCCAGGAGGGAAGAAAGAGGAGGATCGATGAAGCATATTGTAAGCAGAAGAGATTGACTGTTGAACAAAGGATGAGATCAATGAATGAAACTGAAAAATTAAGGGCATAAAACTTTAAGGACCCAAAGCTGATGGAACTTCTACCCATGAAATAATAATATCTCCTTTTCTGCTAGGACCATCTCACCTTTGCTACTTTAATCCCAATCAGTTCTAAGTAGACATTGGCCTCTGCCTTCTCCACCTCCTCCTTCCCCCAGGGGCATCATGGACCATGCAAAGAGTCAGTACCACCAACTATAACAGTAGGACTTCCCCAGAGCCCAGCTATGAAGACAGACAGGGACCCCTTTGCATTGGACACCCTAGACCACTCCAATACCACAACCATGCACTGACCATATGCCATTCAGATGTTAGAAAGAGTATGTGAATTTCCACTTGTCTGAATCTCAAGATCCCAACAGAGCTGCAAAGATACCTTAGCTCAAATACCTCCTATTATTTGCATAACGACAATGATGTATCAATAATAAGATCTATTGACTTCCAGGGTGCCAGGCACAAGGCACAAGCATTAAGTACTTAATCTCTTTCCTTATCATCTATTACTGCATACTTTACATATATAACATATATATTAAATATTATGATTCCTCTTTTATGAAAAAACTGAATGTGGAATCATATTGCTAATAGTTTGCACCCAGCATAGCTGGGCCCAGGTTTCTGTTTGGCCCTATCCTAAAATGCTTGAACAAGTGCTCTTTTCTTGCTCTCCTGGGGAGACCTGGATACAATCTACTTGCCTCCAATCCTGAGAATCCTACTCACACTACTCTGTGTTTGAATGTGTGCAAGTCTCAAAAATTTCTTCCTTAGATGAATTCTCCCTTCGATGTCTACTGCCTCTTTTCATGGGCACAGGTGTTACCACCTATTCCATATAACACTTGGGCAGGAAGGAAGGAAAAACTCCTCTCTTCAGGCCCTGAAGAGAAATCTCTCAAACATGTCAGCCTGTATATACAGATGGCCCAAAAATCTCAGTGCCACCTTGAAGCTTTAGTAACATCAAACATCAGTGGAAATTTAATTATTTACATTTCTTAATCCACTTATTAATTTTATAAATATTGAATAAAATGTTTATAAATCCAGGTCCATTCTTCTAAGAATGTCTTTTTTCAAGTGTCTTTAAGAAAAGAATTTGATATATTTTAATCAATGTATGTGATATCTTCAATCAAAGGGATCCAGGTAAAACAAAGTGAAAATGTTATCATTCAAAATTTATAAAACACAATAGTCAGCAAATATAAAATTCTAAAGCTCCATCAGTGTCTTTGTGGTTGGCTAACGTCACTATGCCAAGGATCACCTCTTGTTTCTCAGCCCTTAGTTTTTTCTTATTTGAAATGTCCACTTAGTCTTCTGCCTTCTGTAGGCCAGGGGTGTCTGGTTTGAACTTGTGCCCTCAGTCTAGGGTGTGGCTAGTTAATTAGGAACTTGCTTCCACAGTGTTCACATTCTTCCTGTGTCAGAAATTTCCCATTTCCTAAGCCTTTCTAGCCGAGAAGTTTTGCTCTCCGTAGGACTCACCACAGTATGCAATATCCTTTGATGAGATTTCAGAGTTTAAAAATCACACTGTTGAATATTATCAGCAAAATATCCTGAAATTTCCCTACCAACAATAAATCATTTCTTCATAGTTGACCAAGAAAACTTACCGTATTTCAGTGAGTTTACGCATTTATCTGAGTGTTTAAAATAAATCCATAGAAGTTGCCAGTTAACACAATGATGAACATGTTTTCAGATCCTTCAGATCAAGAATAAATTGAATTTGTTCCTTAACCTGCAGACTAATATGTTTGAACATGAAAGGTGGCAATTAGCGACACTGGGGTTTGTAGGCAGATGTACCTTTCCTGGTGTCAGGTACCTTTTATAACAGGAGCAGAGGCAGGAAAGATTTAGCCCACATTCCCTGGCAGATGGGGCGGGGGGCAGTAAGGGCAGACTCAGCTCTGAATAAAGGGAGGAGGGAGCCAGTCACAGAGTTCCATGGTCATTAATGCAGCCTTTGGGCCTGTGGGAGTTGGTGGGCATCTCCCTTCTTTTCCTCTGATCTGATCTGATCACTTCAGCGGGGAGAGCATCTTACAACCATGAACTCGATGAGTCTAGCTCCTTTGTCTTTCTTCTCCCTTTGCCTCTCTCCCTCTCTCCTCTACCTCCTTCTCTTTCTCCCTCTCTACCTTTCTGCCTCTCTCCCTCTCTGTCTGTCTAATTCTCTCTCCACCTTTCTTCCTCTCTCATTCCCTCTCTCTTCACCCCACTCCTATGGTTCCTAAAGCATTCAGGGACAGAGGAGAGGCCCTCCCTAAAAACCCCCTGCTTCACCCTGAGCCTCTGTCTTGGCTGCTAATCGTGCAGTCGCTTGCAAAATTTAATACTGTATCTCATTCAATTAATGCATGCCTCATTCCTCCAGAGCTTAACAGGATTAAAATCCTCCGGCGCCTGGCCCCTGAATATGAATGAGAGCCCTGCTCTCTGCCTGTGGTCACCCCTGCTTCCCTTAATGCTGAAACAATCCAAAGATTAATCGACACCAGCTCTGCTGCTCTGCACAGCACAGAGTGAGCCAGTGAGGCCACGAAGAGGGAAAGAAAGAGGAAAAGGACAAAGCTGTAGAGAAAGGGCCCAGAGTGCCACTGAACGCTAAGCAAGACCAGAGTGACAGAAACCAGGAGTGGCCTGGGTCATCACACACACTGAGGCTACTTCGGCCAGGGTGTCGTTCCCTCGCCTTCAATGGGGCCTGGCTGTTCAGGCCTGGTCCTCAGGCACTAGGGGAGTTCAACCCCTCTGAGCTTTCTTCTTGAAGGCAAGTGGACATCAGGTCTCTGGCTCTTCCCCGAACCGGCACAGAGGAGAGACTTCTTACAAAAAGAAGCAGCACTTCTGTTTATTCTGTGATCAGTTGGTCATCCTTGTTGAATGATATGTTTTTAATTAAGGAATTTTTTTATTGAAGTAACACTGTTTACAATATGGTGTAAGTTGCAGGTGTACAAAAAAAATCTTTAAATAAGCAAAATAGAGGTGCACCAGAAGAAAATGTGGAGAGTTCTAAATTTCTTATCCATTATAAAATGAAACAAAGTCACGCTTCCAGAAACCAAGACAGTGCCTATTCAATTGAGTTTCTTCAAGAGAAAAGATGTTAACTGATAGTTGGGTAGCTGTTGGTAAAAAAAAAAAAAAAAATGGTAACTTGATGTATAAGTCAAAGTTTATTTTTATATATAAATGTTATATATACACATTTATGCTATTTTTAAATATATATAAACATATAGAACCATGTATCTGTCCTGTGTAAGATGATGCCCATTAATGGTAGAGGATGGAAAATCTGTGCCTATTTTATGTTCTTCTGGGCCTGTTAAGTGAACAAGACAGATGCATACCCTGTACACAAAGATTCTGCTGCCTGATGGTGAAGGATATTAGCACAAAGGAACCACTGAAATAAAAGGTTGAAAACATGGTACTAAAGGGAAGATCCAGAGCTCTGAACCCGAAGAGACTGAGCACACAGACTAGACAAGGCTGAATCTCAGGGGGATTTGCCATGGAAGCCTGTGGTTGAGTCAGGAGACCCTGGGGAATTAAGAGAGATGCTTAAAAAGAGAAGATAGCTGGGTGTGGTGGTGCGCTGGGTGTGGTGGTGCTGTAATCCAAGCACTGGGAAGCAAGGGACCAGGGATCGCTTGAGTTCGCAGGTTCAGGACTACCCCAGGCAACATAGCAAGACCTGGTCTCTAAAAAGCAATCAGGAGCGGTGGCAGGCACCTGTAATCCCAGCTACCTAGGAGGCTGAGGCTGGGGATCGCTTGAGTCCACAGGCCAGGGACTACCCTGGGCAACATAGCGAGAGCTGGTCTCAAAAAAAAAAGAGAGATGAGAAGACAGCTTCACATTCATTTCATGAGTCAGCAAGAACCTGAATGTCTTTAAATTGATGTCATTGATTTAGAATTTGTTACATATATAGCAACATCCTTGGTTCTCAAGGACTAGTAAAGAGGGTCAGATCCAGGCTTTGGCTGTGTATAGCCCAGCTCCTTCATTTCATAATCCCCCCAGACAGAAGTCTTGCATCTGCTTCACTAACACTCTAGGTTCCCTGCCACAAAATGGTTTGTCAGGAAGATTGCAGTATGGTCCTAAACACTAAGGTATGGAAAGTAGGGAGGGAGGGACCGAATGCCCAATTCAGTGACTGCCATGGAATTAACCCAGAAGGGGTTTTTTTATCGATAGTCCAGGGTGATGTCAACAGCCTTCTGGAACCCATGGAAATGCCAGGTGTCCCTGTGCACAGTCCTGGTTTCCCACACAATCCTAGGCTATAGGACTCTACTCTTTTCAGCTTCCCAGAAGCTGCTCCTAGAAGGCATCAGAATGTTGCACAATCTTTTCAAGATGCACAATTTTTACAAGGTTCCATGGGGGTGGGAGGGATGAGGACATCACATACCCATGAATTTTCTATCCTCCCCAAAGTGCCTTCTCAGCTACAATGCAAGTGTGAGCTCCTATTTTCCTAACATTGCCCCTTTATTGTCTCTGTCCCTCCTTCTACCCCTTGCCCTCTGCTCTCTAGCCTATGGAATTTCTCTTAAATGTTGAATATCAATTATCTTCTCCATCACCTGTCATGCAGTGTAGCTTTACTTTTCCTCAAAAACTTGGCTCAAATCAATACCCTATTCCTGGAAAGTGAACCTTCCACTTAGAGGGTATCAAGGAACTTTCCTCCCAGAGGTGCTCTCTTGCCGATAGGAATTCTAGTAACGTTGGCGGAGTGATAAACTTTTCTTCAAGTGGCCACATCAGGAAAGGAATGAGTGCAGTCCAGAGGATGGGGAGGGAGGGTTGTTCCTCCTTGTGGGTTGACTGTGTGTAACTCACACAGCCCAAATTTGGACCCAGAACTTCACAGCATCCCTGGGTACCCAGATATCAGACCCTCCAACCACACCCAAGCCCAGCCCTCCTGCCCCAACTCTGCTGACCTGAGAACCAAAGTTGGCTATTTCCCTGCATGTCCACAGGCATCCGGATGCTGGATCAGCCTTTCATGACAGACATCATCGAGGCCTCCTCTATCAGTCACATGCCACAACTGATCGACATCTATAGTGCCAGCTGGGGCCCAACCGACAATGGGAAGACAGTGGATGGACCCAGAGAACTCACACTACAGGCAATGGCTGATGGCGTGAACAAGGTACAGTCATTCCTGCCTCCACCAGGCCCAGTCCATTTATGGGGGGCAGGGGAGAGGAAAGGATTGGAGCAAGAAGCAGAGGTGAGGCCATTACCCTGTGCATTAGTTCAGGTCCTGCAGACATGAACCTTAAACTGGGGTTCTCTTTGCAGATTTATTGAGGTGGGGAAGGAAACCTGTGAATGACAAGAGTTGAGGAAGGGGGATTAATCTTCAGATTATGCTACAGGCTAGCGCCTATGAAGCATAATCTTCAGATTATGCTACAGGCTAGCGCCTATGAAGGAGAGGGGAGAAAAGTTCCCACTCTTTCCCAGCATGCTTAGGGAAGATCTATACTAGCAACCCTTAAATCAAACAATGACTCAAGGGTAGAAGTTTTTCAAGACCACATCACTTGGTGGTTCCTTCCCTGCCTCCCCTGTTTCACTCCCATGATCACAAGTTTCTCCTGAAAGCTCTCCCTCAATATTTCTAGTGCACCTGACCTCTGCCTCAAGCTCCGCTTCTGGTAAACCTGCCCTGTGACTTTATGCTATTAGGTTTTGTTCTCTCCCTTGACTGCCAGGGAGCTCAACACTAAGTTTGTGCCAGCAAGGTCAGCATTTTTAGGGTAACTACCCCTCATCGCGCTCCTCTTTTCATTAACTACAGCCTCTAAAATCGTTCCTCATCTTCTGAGTTTGTATCAATTTTTAATACACATTCAATCTAAGCCTTTGAATCCTAAACAGTATAAGATTTATAAAAGAATTAGTTAAATGAGCTGTTTGACTTGGTTAAATTGAGGCAGGGAACATCTAAGGAACCACAAGTTCTGCTTGCTTACCTACTTTCCTAGTTTTAATAAGCCAAAGTGACTCATTGGACAAACATCTAAAGTATCTGGACCCTAAACAGTAATAGTCATAGCACAACCCCTCAGAACAGGGTCAGCCCATCCTGACCCAAAAACCAAATCCAGGTCCTCGCTCTCTGCACAAATAAAGTTTTATTGGAACACAGCCAGGTCCATCAAGGCCTTTGTATCTTTCCAGCCATGATCTTTTTCTCTAATCACAGCTGTCACAGGCTCCACATGGAAAGAAGTGCAGGGAGCACTAAATGAGTGGAAATCTCTAAGGATCACAGGCTTTACTACTGGTCTGTCCACATTTTTATCTTCATTCACTAGCTGATCTTGCACAAAAGGTCTTCTTCTGTTCTGGGAATTTTTCTCCCTTTAAGGGGTAGTATGATGAATTATATGGGTTAATAGTTCAAATATATGCTCTAGCTTGGCTCTGAGATTAGCCAGTAATAGAGACCCAGGTAACTTGGTTAACGGGGTTTCCGGGTTTCCTGTTGTAAGAATACACAGGATTGATGAAAGTAATGTGATGGGTTCGGTGGAACTTCAGACAGACAGAACAGATAAGATTCCTCATTCAAAATGGCTGCAGGACACTGACACGGAGTATGTGAAAATCCACATAGGGAGCCTTGATCAGAGGGCATGAACAGGTCTCACCTTGTCCACTTTTGTGCCCCTCTGCTCAATCCATTTCCCTCTTCTGGAGACTTACATTCATATGGCACTTCTGCTTGTTTGCTTTTTCACATCACCCCTAATGCACTTAGCTCTCGCTCTTTTATAGCCAGAATGGCTGAGAGTTGAGTAACTGTAACTTTTATCTTCTCCATTGGGACCTTGAGACCATCCTTTCATTCTTTAACACAGTCCCTAAAGGAAAAGCATGCAGAAATGGCATGATGTAATATTAGAACAGAAAAAATGTCTCTGAGGCAATGCTAGGCTAGAGTTGGCTCCCCATAATATCACCTTGGTAGTTTAAATGAGACATGGAGGTTGGCAAATAAAGATTGTGTAGAGGACTGCTGAATTCCTTTTAAATGTAGTGTTTAGTTACCTACTTATTTATTTATTTTTTTTGATACAAGGTAACTGGGATTACAGGTGCATGCCACCATGCCCAGCTATTTTTGGGGACTAGGTCTCCCTGTGTTGCCCCGAGCAGAACTCGAAACGCAATCCCTAGCCCCAGCCACTTCATAGGCTGAAGCGCACAGGCACAAGCCACCGTGCCCAGCCTAGTTACCTACTTATTCTTCTTGGAGGGAAGGCCAACCTGGCCTAAATGCATCTGGAAATTCTGGAAGAGAAAAAAAATCACCTGAAACATACAGGCTTTATGTTTCTTCAAAACGAACTAGTTTTCCAAATAGTCTCATCTCACCCAAGACAATAGAAGTCAAAGTTGCTTAGAAATTCAAGTTAAGACCTTGCACCTTTGGCCACTCAGAACTCTCAATTTTAACAAAAGTATTCCAGAGACACAACCATGAAGTAGGGAACTGAGTCCTTGAAAAAGAATAGCATCCATAGCAGTCATTACAGTTGAACAATGATTGCCCTTTTAGAAATAACAAAGTAAGCCGGGCATAGTGGCACATGCCTGTAAGCAGCAGTTTAGGAAGCCCATGGCTGGAACCAGGAATCACGGTTCGAGTCCTGCTCAGGGCAACATAGCGAGACCTAGTTCCAAAAAAATAGCTGGGCATGGTGGCGCGCACCTGTAATCCCAGTTACCTGGGAAGCTGAGTCTGGGGATTGCTTAAGTCTGTGGTACCCTGGGCAACGTGAGCCTGTGGTTCCACAGGCAATAATAGCGAGACCTAGTCTCCAAAAAAAAAAAAAAATAGCAAAGTAATGCTTTATCACAAGGTGGGTTAATATTGAATTCAGTCCATCTGAAATAGCAATAAGGTTCCCTGACATCTGAAAAGCATAACACAGTTTTCAGAGGGAGTTTACCAACAACAGAGGGTGTTGGTGGAAATATTCCCCCCTTTCAATGCCTGGACCTTTAGGGATTTTTCAAATGAAACTTTTGACAGTTTATTTCCTTTTGAATTATTCAATGTATGGCTAGAGAAATATGGTTACACATTCAAGTCCAGGATCAGGTGATAGCAGATATCTAGAGGAACACTGGAAAGATGCCCCCCAAATGACAAAGATTTTCACTGACAAGTGTTTTTTGACACCCAACCCCAAAAGAGAGTCAGGCATTCCTGGGTGGCTTCTGTCATTTTCCACGGACTTCTGAATTTTTAAACCACAAATCATGGCTGAATATTTATCTCTTCTCCATCTGTAACCTCTCTTGCTACAACTGAAAAGGTCCTTTCAAATGCGATTGCTCTGCAAAGCTTGCCAAGCAAGCCAAAACTTAAGGGAAAAATTGTTATGACTTATTTTCAGATGACAGCATGTAAATATTTTAGAAAGTGAAGTATGATGAAAAATACATGGCTTCTCATTTGACTTTCCCCCAGATCAGACTGTGAGAATGATTCTTTTCTTCCTTCAAGGTGACATTTTTGGATCAGTATTTTAGAATTTTGTGAAGGATGGCATAAGATTTTCTCCCAGTTATTTCAATCATCCAGCTACTCTAAAGGAATATTTACCTCTGAAAAGTGATCTCCAGACCGGGCACGGTGGAGCATGCCTGTAGGTGGCAGCCTAGGAAACCACAGTTGGGGCCAGGGATCGTGGTTCGAATCCCACCGGGGGCACGTAACAAGACCTAGTCCCAATGAAAGGTGATCTCCACTTAACCACAGGAATCAGATAATTACCTATTACACAAAGGCAGTTTACTTGCCGGTCTTTAAATTTCAGCAGACTCAGATAGGTTTTGTTTGATCAATACAATGATGATAAAAGGAAAAAGATAAAAGAGGAGAAAAGGCCCTTTATCAGGGATGTACTATTTGCCACAGACTCTACCACTCCCAATTGTATGATATCAGCTTCCCTACTTACTTGGATCCTTAGAGGTTTTGCATCTCTTAAGTTTATTCAATAAATATTTGAAAAAAGCTGTGAAGAGCAGATTGGAATGGAGGAAAGAAAAAAGCTTTTTTTCTTTTTGTCTATTTAATCATTTCATTGCTAGTTTTATAGGCCACACATTGAATGAACTGGTAAAGTATTCTTCACATTGTATGTGGGAGATAGGTGATGGTCAGAGAACCCTGGATTATGAAATCCAGTAATTTATTTGTCTCACTTTGTGATCCCCAGAAGCAGATTCTGAGATGAAAGTTGAATTCAAGTCATTGATTTGGAAGGTAAAAGAAATACTGGTAGTGAGTGGGGAGGTATGAGAGAGAAGGAGACCAATAAAAGGTGTTATCAAAACAACCAGAGCTTAATCCCACTAGAATAGAATACACATTATTCTTCTTATGACAAAGACACTGAGGCAAAGTCAGTGACTAAGTTAGTCCCAAGGGACATAAATGCCCTAGCACTTATGTACAGCAAGGTATACAGAGCTTCCCTCACTCTAAGAGAGGAAGTCCTTAGACAAAGAAATGGTTACGCTAGATCTGAAAATTCCAGTGCACAAGACAATATAAGACCTAAGGAGTACTGGCTGTCTGCTGCAATTTCATAGAGCAGTTTAGGTAAAACTTCATAGTTTACCCAACTCTGAGACATGGAGTCATCATTCTGTGGGTAATAAAGAACCAATAGGCCATATGTTTGCTGGTCAGGAAAGGATGGAGACCTTGCAAAGAGATGGATATAGCAACAAAGTCCAGACATTACATGACACGGTATCTTATATCACTCAGACAACTTGGAAGGGGCATTCAGACAACACCAGAGGGCCTTGAAAGTGACAAGTGATTCATGAACTGCTTTCTACATCTTGAGTAAATGCAGCCACTCCTGGCCTATCTTTTATTCTAATGACTATACCCCAACCTCCTATTAGTCACACTACAGGGTTGCCACCCGAGGCACCATCTTATGTATATTTAAAGACAAGGCTACAGGAAATCCTCTGAAGCACAGATGAGAACATTGATCGTTTATCCCCTGAGGACTGGCAGTAGGCGCAAGCACAGTTTCCAGATCTTCAAGATAGAATAAACTCCTTAAGGGTTACTGGCAAGAGAGTGACTGAAGAGCTACCACCCAGAAAAGGGGGGCATGAGAGGGCTGGGTAAAGAGACAATGATGAATCAGGTAGTTCCTGCTGAAATTTCATCAGAACAGTGGGTCAGACACAGTGGCGGCAAGGGAGGGCTTCCGCCAGGCACAGATGCCTCCTGTGAAAACTGGTTTGGTTCAGGATGACTCCTTGAACCAAAATTGTAGGTTCAGAGCCCAAGGGGAGCTGCCACAGCAGTAAGTGTGAATGGTTGGGGCTGTTATGATCTTTCCCTTCATTTCCAATAAGGGGAAGTGGAAAAAAACGTTCTTGGGAGAAATTTCTTGAGTGCTGGACCAGCCTTGGGTGGGGAATGTCTAGGTTTTGGTTTTGGTTCTTTTTCCCACTGCTGTCCATTTTAGCCTACTGTCCCTTGTAACCCATAAACTTCAGAGCCCTCATGGTGTTTATTAATGTCCCTAGTTCTTATAAGGATTTTACTTTATCAAATTATCTTCTGTGCAAATATCAGATTATTTTTTGTTCTTCTAACTTGCTTTACTACATATCACTGTATCACACTCCTCCCATTTACTGAAAGTGGCTGCATTTCATTCATCCTTTCTCGTGACTGAATAATATTTCCAAGCTGTAAATACTACATGTTCTTGATCCAGTTGTCTGTTGATGATATTTAAGCAGTTTCCAGGTCTAGCTATTGTAAACAGTATTGTAATAGACACTGTAAAACAAGGGACTGCCCAGGTTTTAGCACTGGAAGTCCTTCCTGGATAACTTAATGCCTTGGCCAGTGAAGCAGTTGCTCACTCAGTCTTTAGTTTTGTTAGTATTAATAACACATGTGGACCCAGAGAAAAACCCAATATAAATGCAAACCCTTCAACAACCCCATGACGTCTTGGTGTGCTTGAATCCTGCTAGAAGCAAGACAGGATTGCAGAGGGATCATACCCCCTTCTTTGCTATGGATACATAGCAAGGCAACCAGGAATCAGGTAACATTAAGCACAGGTTTAAGGGAAAGATTTAATCGGAGCTGAGGGGGCAGCTATATCATTCTTCACTTGGCTTTCCTAGAGATCCTGGTGGTATCTGCATGGCACTCTTGATAAACTCCTGCTGAATCCAATGGGGAATTGGGACAGATGATGCCAGGGGTAGCCCAACTGCCTTGGCTCAGTTGTAGTATACAGCTCCACCTTGCATGCCAGCCTGCTTCTCTCTGCTTCTTTGCTTGAGGAATGCTCCCCAGTACACACAGGCCAGACCACAGCTGGAACACCCCAGAAACAAACACCAACCCCATTGTCCTGGTGGCAAGTTCATAGGGAGGCTTCAGAGGGACTGACCCCAGTGGCCCACAGGAGAACACTACTCATCCGCTCACCCTTGGTTTTTCTGTTCTTGTCTCCAGTTCCCCCCATTGCACACTTGTACTTTCTGAAATCACCTCCCCCCAGATTAACTACCTGCTCTCACATCCTTATCTCAGCATTGGTTTGTGAAGCAACATATATTGGCACCAACCTCTGTCTCCCCACTGGTGTGACCGGTCAACTTTGGGACAGAAAATTCCATTCAGTCACTACCTACGTGACTTTCCTGCCACCTCCAACTAGCCAAGTACAGAAAAGAAGTGAATATAGGATGAAAATATAAAACAGCTATATAGAGAGCTGGGCACAGTGGTGAGTGGTTGTAAGCAACAGTTTATAAATTCATAGCGGGGTCTGGGGGTCACGGTTCGAGTCCCACTTGGGGCAACACAGTGAAACCTAGTCCCAAAAAATAGCTGGGCATGGTGGCACACACCTATAATCCTAGCTACCTGGGAAACTGAGGCTGGGGATTGCTAGAGTCCATAGTACCAAGGGCAACTTGAGCGTGTGGTTCCACAGGCAAAAATGGCAAGACCTAGTCTCAAAAAAAAAAAAAAAAAAAAAAAAAAAAAAAAAAAAAAAAAAAAAAACAAAAAACAAAAAACAAAAAAACAGCTATATAGAAATATAATCCAATCACTAATATTGTAGCAGAAAGAAACTTTTTAAGCATAAAAGCAAGGGGAAAATATTTAGCAGGGGAAAAGCCAATAAATATTATTATACAAAACCCTTACATTTTTTTCTGCAAGTCTGGTCACTGTTAAAGCTGAACAATGGATACATAGGGATTCATTATACTATTCACTCTGCTTTCACTGTACTTAACATTTTTCGAATTAAAAGGCTTTTAGTTATACTAAAAAATAAAAAGCAATTTAGTAGGTGGTTAAGTTGTCAAGAATAATAATATACATCTCAGAAAAAGTGAAAACAGCAAACTACTCTAATATTATACAAATAGCTACTTGTGGCTTGGGATTAAAGTGCCAAGGACTTCATTACACAGAGGTTTTTTTAAAATACTGCATCTATTATAACTTAAACAGGAGTGAACATGATGAACTGCAGCTATCAAGAGAGCCTATATTATGCTGTAGTATCAGACAGCCCCCAAAGTTCAAAGACTTCAAACTACAAGTTATTTCTTAGCAGTACATCCATCATGGTGAGAAGGGGACCCTGCTGCTCACAGTCTCTAAAGGATCAGGGCTGACATCTGGTGCATTGCTAATACAGAGAGAAAGAGAACTGGCTCTCCAGTTTCTGCCACTGACCAGTAAATGGTTCAGATTAGGACTAATACTATCATATCAGTTATTCCCACTAAAAACACCTGGGTTTAAATGGCTTACAATACCCCCATCCAATCATAAGGGGGCATTATCATGGCCCAAACAGTGGACAACTAGAACTCTTTGGCATAAAACACCAGTAATTACTGCAACGAGTCCAGAAATACTGCTGACTCAGATATAACAATTGATCTAAGGAGAAAAAAAATACAAGCGTCAGAGATGTTTGTAAATAGTTTAAATAAAATTATTTCATGAACTGTGTGTGTAGAGAGACAATATTTGTAAATGAATATACTGCTTAATAAATAGGTTTAATAATGTGATGAAATATCTGAAAGTCAAAATGCAACACATAAAGCTAAAAATTTGTGTAAATAAATGTAAATTGGATAAATATACATACAATGTAGGTGACATAAATTTGATGAAGCTCCTTAATAAAGGAAGAGCAAATCTAAAAAAATCAATAAAAGTAAAATCATGTAAGATAAAACAAGTAAACAATATAATTTGAGGGGATGATGCTTTGCTAAACTATTCATACAACAAGAACATAAATGGGTAACAAAGATGCAAAAGATCAACTCATTTTATTTTTTCTACTTTTAATAGAATGACATACTATTGTGTGAAAGAATGAGGTACTATTGTACAAAACTGTTTTTTAAATGATTTTGAATCTTGACCTAGAGGGTTTGAATGTAGATTTCTTATACACAGCTGATGAAAATACAAATAGTTAACAAACTAGAGCAATAATATGACAACATGAATCAAGACTCTTCAAATATTCATTGTGCACACCTCAATTTCCTCTTTTGGGAACACTGCTTGAGAAGGGAGGAGAGAGAGTGACAGAGACAACAGTCTTTCATGAATGTCTAAGAAAGAGTTTTGTGGACTGGCTATTTAATGAAATGAATAAAAATGCTTGTGGGTAGAGGGGGAAGGGTGGGAAAAAATTCTTGTATAGAATAATATTTAATAACATGAGGAAATGTTAATATAATAAGTGAGAAATACCTTTTAAGAAAAATCACACAAATGCCTGTATTTTATTATCCCAATTTTATTCTTAAACATGTTCTTAAACTTTGCATTTACATAAGAAACTGGCAAAAATCCAGAAAATACCTCCAGTGATTTTTCTACTCATGAAGATTTTTTTTCTGGTTTGCCTCAATTTACCTTCTTTATCTTTTTTTTAATTTATTTTGTTCTTTAGATCACAACCTCTGTGTTTTTTTTGGTGTACCTCCCCCTCCCTCATCCCTCTGGTGCCCCTTCCATTCTCTCAAACCCCACTCTGTTGTTTACTAGTTGCGCTAAGGCCATTAGTCTCTTTCCTGTGGCAGTGTCCTTTCACTGGGTGAGGGACTGTGTTGTTAGAACCAGGCGAGCCTTGTTGGTAGGTTTTCAGTCTTAACTTTACATTGGGTGGCCAGTCTCTATTCATTTGTGATCTGCCCATGTTTTCTTGCTGCAGGCCATCTTCTCCAATCCCATCTCCATTGCTTTGCTGTTTTTCCTTATGGCTCTGGTGTCGGGCTTTGGGGGTCTCACCCCCAGCCAGTGTTGGTCAAGATGGTCAAGAAATTTCTCTGTGAGTTCAGGCTTCTGCGAGTGGCCTTTGAAGATCATCTCCTCTGCTTCAATTTGCAGTTTTGATGTGGGGCCCATTATCCCCTCTTTGGTCATCCTCTCCTCTCCCGTAATGTGGGGAGGGTGTGTTGCTCTCCTTGAAGGCATCTCCAAATAGTCCCAGGTCTTTTTGGCCTGGTGAGTGCCTAAGTGCACATGGTGACATTGTGTCTCTACGTAGCGTTGTTTCTCTTGTCTCGCATGCACTGGTTCTCTCAGTGGTGTTGTCCATCTACTGTGTCCATCTCAGGCTTGTGGGCTGGATTTTTACATGGTCCCTCACCTGTTCTATGTTGGGGTTTGTTTTACGCATGTTCTTGATCCTCTGAAGTTTAGCTGGAGTAAGAGCAAAATGGAAGGGGCTCCCTCCTGCCCACTTGCTTGCGCAGGTACCTCCCTGTACCTCCCTGAGGGGGCGGGCATGTGCCTTCCCATGCTCCCCTTGGGCTAGAAGCAGAGGGCAACATGGCTCAGCTGATCCAAGCTGCAGATGGCTTCCCTGTGAAGCTGGGTGGGTGGGGCCACCTCCCCCACCCCATCCCCCCTCCAGGGCTCACCTGGCTTAGGGGGCTTACCCAGAAACCTTGACCTCCCTTTGCTCCCCGCAGGCAAGGGAGCCCTGACGGCCAGGGACCCAGGCACGCAGACAGTCGTGGGGTGGCTACTTGCTGGCAGATGGGACTCAAGTCCCCGTCCTGTCCCCGCAGCAGAACCTCCCTGCGTGGGGGCAGACCTAGAGGCACCCATGAAGATTTTAAAGGACTTTTTTCTTTCCAATTATCCTATGGTGAATATGATTTTCTTGAAAAAAAATGATACCTTTCTAAAGTAATAACTTTTCAGTATTATATTAAATCAAGGTGGCAGAAACTGCTTGTTTCTTTCCTGTGAGCATGTGTGCAGAGTAAGGGTGGGAGAGGCCCCTAGTCCCAGATCACCTCCCCCTCACAGCAGACAGTCCATCTTTTCTGGGCCCACCCCCCTTCACAGTTCAAGTTCAAGTCATCTTTTCATCCCTTAACCCTGGGATCTTAGATGGTTGTAATCTTTGAGTGATATTCCATCTCCAATAGGGGTTTAGTATTCTTCTTTATCACTAGTTTCCTGGGTAAAACTCCCTCTATTGAATAACCCATCGTGGCAATATTTTCTTGGCTGAAACTCCAGTGATACATTATATTGATTGGAGTCATCTTAGATTGGGATCACTGATGTGGTTAGCTTGGGAAAACAGGCATCTCTATGGTGTTCTCTTTCTATCCAAGATCATGATGTGTTGAATTTCTTTCCTTTAGTTCAAATCTTCATCCATATCCCTCCATAGAGTGTCAAAGTTTTCTTTCATACTTAGCTTTCTTTTTTTGTTTTTTGTTTTTTTAGCTTTCTTTATTGTTTCTTCCTAAGTATTTTATCCTTCATGTAGCTGGCACAACTACTACTACCACATAGTATCCTATGCTATCGCATTGGGCTTTTTCCTCACTGGCCCATCTCCCCAGAAGCCAGGAATTGGTGCTATCCATTCACTAGAAGCAATGATATAAATATATATATAAATAAATTATTTTTTAAAAATTACTTTTAATATATTAGCTAAAAGTATTTATAATTCTCTTAATAACAGTAATAGTAAACAGAACAAAATGACTTGTTTTCAATATGAAAAACTATGCATTCAGATCACTAGATAAATAATGATCTACATTAAAAAAAAAAAGAAGCAATGATATAATTATTGTTGCCTCATGTGTTCTACCTTGGTTAATAAAGCAAAGTTTAATATTCCCAGGAATCAAAGTACTCTTGAGGATAATGTTTATAGTCCAATATAAAACTAACGCTTGCCACTTATTTTTCAGAAACAGACTGACAGTTGCTTTCTATGTATCAGTGAGCTAGGTTATGTAACAAAAATCCCCCAAAGTCTTTGACTTAACAAACATTTAAGTTCACTTATAGTTGTACAGGTCAATAGGTTTTTCTGGTCAATCTGTGTCAGTTCTAGACAATCTCAGCAGCCTCAGTATCTGTGGTAAACAGTAGGTGAACTATAAACCAGCTCATCTGGGGTGACCTGTCTCACGCCTATGAAAATGGCTAACAGCTGGTTAACGTGAATCTGACTGTGCTTATCTGTTGTCAGTCAACATGTTAATTCAAGTTTGTTCTGTGGTGTGTGAAAGTTCTAAGAGAAAACAGGATGCATAGGATTTCTTGAGGTCTGTACTTAGAACTAACACACTGTTTTACCACTTTCTACCACATTCTACCACAAAGTAAGATAAGAACCCTGCGCAGATTCAAAGGGTAGAAAATGGGTCCTTCCTCTTGATGTGTGGGCTTGATATGTAGTCATTGTAAAGGGGGCATGAATACAGAGGAACTTAGGAGATCAGTCACCATCAATCTACTATTCTCCCTTTCTCCAAGGTGAGAATACATCTTGCTTTTTCCTCTTTAGCAAAGGTTGCTTCATCTCACTAGCAGCCTGCTAACTCAGGGGAAAGCTCCTCAGATGGTGGATTCACCTCTCTAACCTGATCCAAATCTGTTTCACTTTCAGAAGTTGCCATTTTGACACTGAGCCCAAATCTGACTCTGCATCAGTCTTAAGAACTGCCCATATCCTTCTCTGTCCTGTTTCTGAGAGTAGTTGATTATTTTGGTAGAGTTTTCCAGAATAAAGTTACCAAGTCAGGAACTGAGGATAATTTGAAGCTAGTGGCCAGATTAATCTTCACAGACTTATCAACTGAGTCAGTCTCAGGCTAATTAACTCCAAATCCTATTAGAAGCAATTGAAATATCTTTTTTTTTTTTGAGACTACGTCTCGCTATTTTTGCCCGTGGAACTGCAGGCTCTCATTGCCTCTCTGTGCTTGAGTACCCCAGACTCAAGCAATCCCCAGCCTCAGCTTCCCAGGTAGCTGGGATTACAGGTGCACACCACCACACCCAGCTATTTTTTTGGAAGTAGGTCTCGCTACAGGTCCCAGGAGGATTCAAACCACAATCCCTAAGCCCCAGCTGCTTCATAGGCTGAAGCTTACAGGCACGAGCCACCGTGCCCGGCCTGAAATATCATTTCTTAATATCATTCCAATTGTCTCCCTTATGGCATCTTTACTTACAACCACTGAGCCAAAGCCATGAACCACTGGTGGTCATTGAGGGACAGGCTTTCTCACTCTTATCTACTATTTGTTTTATCACCCTAGAGTGTTACTGGAACCACCCTGGCCGGGCTGTGGGGAGGGTGGAAGCTGTATATCAGCTGCCCACCTCCCATAAGGTCTGGGTGTTCTCCTCTACCCCTGCCCTGTTGGCAGGGGGAAACAGTTTAGGCTCCCACCCTATTAACCCCAGGGTGGGAAGCTATAAGGAATGTCCAGTCCTCAGTTGTGAAGGTAGAGAGCACATTCCCGCAAGACAAAAAACAGAGAAAGATGAGAACTAAAAACAGAGTTTAAACTGAAGAACAATGCTAACTAGGTATTTGTGATAAAGTTTACAGTTTATAGCTAATTAGCATATGACTATAACTATTCTGCATCTCATTATATATTTAAAATTAATTTTGTGATGTATTACTTGACAATATTATATTTTCTTTCTATATGGTATTCCCTTGCCCAAGTAATACACAGCACATTCTTATGCTAGAAAAATATAAAAGGATTCTGCTTCAATGGATTCTAGTATGATCTGATTGTGTCTGTGTGTGTCCTGTAAGATTTATACATTTTGGAGGAAAATGTGTTTTTTATACTTACAATCACCATACATATGTAAATGCATACATACAGAATATAAAACTATATAAAATACCTTTTATAGCCTTCAATAGCTGAGTGTAACTATATGGACCAAAAATGTCTGAAAGGACATGTAAGAATCATATAATAATGATTGCATCTCAAAGGATTTTTTCCATTCTTTCAGATACTTTGGCTTTTTTGCAATGAGGGTGTACTATCTTTAGAGCTTTCACAAAAAGCAGTTCGTTTGTAAATTCTATGGATATTTTTTCAGTTTCTCTTACCTACTTATCCCTAGAGTATATTGTACATTTGAATGAATTTCTATATTGAATCTGTTCTGAAAAAAAATTCTCACGGTTCCCTACCAGGAGGATAGTGGTTTTCAGGTAGAACCGAACCGGGTCATTTCTTTCACCTGCTTAAGGAAGCTCATGCTCTGACCCTCCCCAGCCGGCGTCCTCCCGGGACAGGACCCGGCCAACAGCACTCTCAACTCGGAGCCTTCTGGGTGCGAGAGTCGGGGCGTTTCTCTCTGTCCTTCCCCAGGGCCGAGGGGGCAAAGGCAGCATCTACGTGTGGGCTTCAGGGGACGGTGGCAGCTACGACGACTGTAACTGCGATGGCTACGCTTCCAGTATGTGGACTATCTCCATCAACTCGGCCATCAACGATGGCAGGACAGCTCTGTATGACGAGAGCTGCTCCTCCACCTTGGCTTCCACCTTCAGCAACGGGAGGAAGAGGAACCCGGAGGCCGGCGTGGTGAGTGTGGCTACTTCCCCAGGACACTGAGTGACATCTGGGAAGAGGGGGCTCGTCCTTTCCCCGCAAGAGTCAGCGCATGTCCTGAAAGCATACCTGTGCCCTTCCAAGCCTAGCTATGCTTTGTAGAAACACACCATGTGCAACTTGGAAGTAAGAATTGTGATGCCCTGCCAGCTTACTTCCTATAGGTTGTCTTCCTCGGTTATCACACCACCACCCCATCTGAACAAGAACCCATCTAGTTTTCTTAGTAATTTCAAAATGGCATCCATGGATCTATTCTGGGTTTAAAATTGGGCACATGGTATATTTTCTCAAGGAAAGAGTAGGGCTTTCCATATTTTAAAACAGGCTGGAGATTTTAAAAAACAAAATACTGAAAACCCACGGACTTCAATAATTTATTGCACTTTTCCAAGCAGCTCTTTCTTCCTAAGTGATTAGGTGTAACGGTGAATGTTCTATGTCCCTTTGAAATATATATATATTATATATATATATAATATATATATATATATATTATATATATATATATAATATATATATATATATATTATATATTATATATATTATATTATATATATATATATATATATATAATTTCTCTCTCTCGGCGAGAGAGAGATGGTGGTAGCCTATACTCTTGCTGAAGTACATCCTGACTGGCCACTCATCTCATTGGGGCTTCCCAAAGCAGGAACCAGGACACAAGTTTCATTATGAAACAATGCTCCATCCCAGGTTCCTGCCTGGGTTCCACCTAACTAACCAGTCACATCCCTTAGCTTACAGTCAACACAGACCTTAGTCTCCAGGAGCTCTCCTGTTCTCCCCCTTGGTCTGGGGGAGGATCTCTGTCTCTATTAAATGTGTGAAGCAGAAGGTTTCAGCCCCTCCTGTCTATTAGGGAAAAGAGCAGAGCAGAGGGGACAATTGAGGGAGCCCTCAGTTCTGTACCATGTACAATTCACTCCTCCTCTAGAAACTCCAATACCTGGCACCAATTATGTGACTTTGTCTCTGACCCTTATCTATGACTCTCTATTTAGGCTGGGGAAGAACCTTGAGATCCCTCTGAATATTATAATTTTTTCCTGGTAGATGCTTTTAAACCTCCCTGATACATTGTTCCTCAAAATAATAGGTCCATTTGAGGATCCTACAGAGGAAGAAGTAGCATTCCTATGGTTTTGATGAACACCCTGACTCTCACATATATTGAATATGAGATTTTTTCTCTCTGTGAAAATTTGATTGACCAGACTCTCTCACCTTAAAATGTTGTGAGGCACTCACATGGTGGTTGTCCTGGTTCAATATGTCTCAGAATCTCCGCAAGAATTTTAGATATAGAGAAACAATTTATTTTATTCTTAATGATCTAAGCAGACCTGAGTTGAGAATATTTATTCTTCCCTCTTTGGAAGTGACAGTTTTTCTTCCTGAGGGAAGCAGAAATGCTGATGCAATGGCCCTTGGACTTTTGAGAAATGATCCCAATGCAAGAAAATTCGCCATTGCATTGATTGCCATGGCAATATTGTAAGTCATTGTCACTAAAAGTGACTTGTCATTTTACATCTGTACTGTTTCATTTAGCATTAGGAAGTAGATGTTTTCTACCTCTAGAAACAGATAAGCATCTCTGAACAATTTTTCTCTCCTTGTAGATACTGACACTAAATGGCTGTGTGTCCCTTTTTGCATGGACTGCTAGGAAGCTCAGATAAAATTTATGGCAAAATAGAAAGGTATATGGGTGCTAATCTTAGCTTCATCTAAATTTTCAGGTGTAGTTTAAATAAGAAATATTTATATAATATGTGTGTGCATATATATATAACCTTATGCCTTGTCATTTAAGGGTTTTAAATTGTGTGATTTATTATTCATTATTCAATATCTTCCCTTCTAGGCAACTACAGATTTGTATGGCAACTGCACTCTGAGGCATTCTGGGACCTCTGCAGCTGCTCCTGAGGCAGCTGGCGTGTTTGCACTGGCTTTAGAGGCTAAGTATGTTTCTAGCTCAGGGCCAATGACTGACTCTACAGGGTGAACTATTATTATATATCTCTCAACCCAAAACCAAGTATCCAAAAGTAGGTGTATAGTCTATAATAGTCAAGGTCAATGGACATTGGTGGCATTTAGAAATGAACCATCAGCCCTAAGTGATAGAAACACTGTAGAGTGTATACACTCCACAGAACTCCATGCCTAGGTGAGCATGAGACCATAACGCTCAGTGCACATATCAGCTATTTCTCAGATATCAAATAAGGACACATAGATAATTTTTCTTTGTGGAAACCATTACTTTATCCTCTGTATGTTTACAGCTACTTTACTCCAATAATATTCATATTAGCTAAACAAAACTAAATCACTGCCAAACTGAGTATCATGAAAGTATTTCAGAACATGTGGTAAACAGGGTATTCCCATTCAAGATGTGTTAGCTCATAGGTGAATTCACTTTAACATGGAGATAGGTGGACCAAAGTCATACAGTTTAGACCAAGAAATAGGCTTTATGGGAAACCTTCTAAGTTACAGGTAAGAGGAGATCATCTTCTCTATCTTAGCAGCTTATGGAAAGCCACATATTACTACTACTGGATACATCTTGGATTTGAGCCTCAGCAGATGTCCCTTCCCAATTGCTACTCTGTCTTCTCTTAGGCCAAGTCAGAGATTGGCCTTGTATCTAAGGAATGAACTGTGGGCTTCAGGCACCATGCACAGGGTATGAGTACAAACATCTGCTATGAAGAGAATAGTCTGAGAATGCTGTACCCAGGAACTTGTGGGACGTTAGATTTAGGCTCCTGAGGAAAGGGAGCTGAGTTCCTAATCTTTAAGAGATTATCTAATCCAATTCTTGCCTTTAAGCAGAAAAAGCTTAATTTTTACAGATAAATCCCCAAGTGGGAGATGATACTTTCCTTTGGACCAAACTTTCATTTTTCTAACAAAAGTCAAGTGGAAATTTTAGGACACCAACAGATGGACAGTGATTAGAAACTGCCTCTTGAGGACAGGAATATTATGTGTATTTCCTGAAGATGCATTATTTATCTTAGGGCTTGGGGGGCCCTGGAGTCTGGGTTCAGTTTGCTGATGCCAACTGGGAGCAGACTAGTAATGGGAACCTCCTGCCTATGTCAGATTTCACAGAGAACAGAGAAGGAGTGCTAAAAAAGAGGAGGATTTTATGGTCTCACTTTAAAGTGACTTGGTTCAAAGTATCCTTGGATATTGGCAAGCACAGTCACCTGCCTAGGTCTATAAGCCATAAATGAAGGAACAAAGTGGTAAATCAAGGCCATTGGATCTCTAACCAGATTCCTTGACTCGCTACCATTTTTTTTGTTTTACTTTTTTAATTGAAATAACATTGCAATATAGCTTTATATAAGTTTCAGGCTTTCATCATTATAGATCAACTTGTATATGTTACATTAAACTCATCACTAAAAGCTCAATTCTATTCTTAGTTATAGCATTGATCCCTTTTATCTGGTTTGCCCACCTCTCTTCCCACTGCCATCTGGGAGCCATTAATTGTGTCTTAGTTGCAAAGATTATTTTGTTTATTTAGATCATCTGCTTGTTTTCTCTATATACCGCAGATGAGTAAAATAACAACATGTCTGTTTTTTTTCCATCGGAATTATTGCTCTAAGCATAACACTTTGTGGTCCATCATCTTACTACAAATGGCAGGATTTCATTTTTTTATAGCTGAGTAGTATTCCATTGTGTATATATATTAGACCTTGCCTTTATCCCTACATTTCTCACTGAGCACTCAGGTTGTTTCCAATTCCAGGCTATTGGTGGCAATGGCTCTTTGAACATGGGAGTCAGAGTACTGTGTGGAATGACTATCTGGACTTCTCTGATTAGGTACTTCTGTTAGTATAATATTGAAATCAGGAAATCCAAATAATAACAGCTAAATTACAACATGGGGCTATTTTTCTGTCTTGTGAAAGATAATGCAGAGATTAGGAGCCAGGGCTAGCATGAAGGTGCCTCTATGAATCAGGAAGTCCAGATCTGTCTAGCTTTCTGCCCTTCTACCTCCATGTTCTGTACATGTTACTAGAGCTCAAGTCATCATGTTTACATTTCAGGCAGGGAAAGGGGGAAGAACAAAGGGAAAAAAGAAATTCACCAGCTAAATTAGAAGTCTTTTCTAAAACACCCTGCTCAGTGCTTTCCACTTGTTTCTCGTTGGCCAAAATTGTCACATAACCACCCCACACTGCAAGGCAGTCTGAGAAACATAGTCTTTTAGCTAATAATATTACTATTCTGAATAAAATTGAAGTTTTCAAAATAAAAAAAGAGAGAGTGTAGGTATAAGGGTGACACAGCTAGTATCCTCCAGAAACTAAATAGACAATCATGTACCTCTCCAGGACCTTTATTTTCTTATTGAAAAATACAGAAAGTTAAATTAATAAATCACTTGTGATTTCTAAGAATATTATAGCATTGCATCAAAAATATTATGTCTTTAGAGAGTATATTTTTAATTGATTGTGTATTAATTTGGGGACTTTAAAAATGAAAAATATGCCAGGCATGGCGGCACGTACCTGTAATCCCAGCTACCTGGGAAACTGAGGCTGGGGATTGCTTGAGTCTGTGGTACCATGGATAACATGAGCCTGTGGTTCCATGGGCAAAAATAGCAAGATCTATTCTCAAAATAAAATAAAATAAAATAAAAATAAATAAAACTGAAAAATATTTCTTTACTTTTAAATATCTGACCTATACTATTCTCCTTTAACTTATTTGAATACCCAATATATAAGATAGATTTTATTAGTAGTAATAATAGAATCTTTATTGATCATCCAGTATGATGCTAGCTAGTCTTCATACAGTGCTCTGTACTTACACTCTACAACAAACCTATATACCTTCTCCCCATTTGTATGTACTAAGGGTTGAGATTCATAATGTTAAGACAACTCATACAAGTATACATAATTGGAAAACAGGAGAGTCAATATAAACTCTTCATCATATAAGTCTTCATCAAAGTACACTAGACACAGAGGAAATGTCTCCAACTCCAGCTCTTACCAAGGCTTACTGAGACACAGAAGAGATGCCATCTTGTCTGAGGGTGTCACCACTTGCTGCACCCTTGGCAATGGGCCACCATGAATAAATTTGCTCTTCCTAAAGAGCAGTGCACAAAATTAGTTTTCTGTTTCTTTGGGATGAGGTTTTGCACACTGTGGCTATACCAGGGCATCTTGTAAACTGGATTTTCTTTCACAGTTCATAGGTGTTAGGCAAACAGGGACTGTGAGAAAATACCAACCTGACTTACAAATACATTATTTTTCTCATGCTGGAAATAATTCAGACCTTTGAAATTGTTTTCTAATCCTATCAGTTTGGAAGATAGACTCAGAATTTTAAAGCTGAAAGAAAACAAATTGAAGTTTCACTACTCCTCAAACACCTCTTCTTGCAGAGAAAGAGAACAAGGCCCAGAGAAACCAAGCTACTTGGTCAGGTTAACACACTTAACCTCCATTCAGATAAAGACATAACCAATAAGAGACAAATTAAAACTCTGCCTCTGAGAAGTTATCCAATGGTAGTATAAATCTTTCCTCCAACCTTAAAACCGCAACCTCTTTAAAACATTTCAATTTGCAATTCCTCTAAAATTTCCTTTGCTATCTTGATCACTGGAAGGAAAATATTAATTAGGCCCAGAAAATGTTGGTATTGTAAATAAAAGAACTCTAAAAAACAATGACTGTGGGGTAATTCTCACAAACAGGAAACTCAATAGAAACGTCAGTCTTTTCTATTTTATTTTTCTTAGCATGAAGTTGGTAAGTCAACTTAGTTTAGGTGAGTGCAGCTCTCGGTAACAAATACAATTCTGCAAATTACATGTAGACAAACAACTGCCAGGAACAGGTTTTCATAGTGTGGGTTACCGCCCTTCTTGAATCTCCCTAGTCAATATTCCTCTTTAGTCAGGTGAGATCAGTCTCTTCGGAGACTTCAGATCCACTTTACCAAGACCCATAGACTCTTCTTGTCAGGCAGAATTTTCTCCAGGAAGTCTTGAGTAACCTCCCTTTTCAGAACCCTGGGCTCACCCAATGAAGGTAGAACATCTCCCCTAGAAGCCCTGGGTGCTGGTTTGATCTCTGGTTGCTTGCTTTGAATCAAGGGTCAGCTACCCTTAGTGACCTAGGACCTGTTTGCTAACAATCATTTACCCCTGTCCCACAACAGGACTTACATATGACTGGATCCAGCCAATTAGTCTGCTAGGTGCACCAACGTAACAATTTTTATTGATAATTCACCTGGGACTTATACATGGCCTTGTGACAGTTCCCAGCTCTGTCCCCTAGGACATACCTATGTCAGATTTTTGCAGCAGCCTCGGACTAGTGAGCCCTGTTTCCAGTGCCACACTTCTTTAATACATTCTCCTTAGGGATGTTTATAAATATCAGAGGTCTAATCCTGCCTTTAATTCTGTCACTGAGATCACATGCCAGTGTTCTAATATGAGCCAAGGTCTTATCATCTCCTATATCATGGTGCCAGGCTCTCCCTCCCTGTCACACTTAGGGCTCCTGTCTTCCTGTCTTCCTTTTTAAGTTTATCACATGCATGATGTTTCCCTTCTCCTGCATCTAGATCCTTCCAGAAAGGATCCTTCTAGAAACCTCTCTCTCCTGAGACACCCCCTCCACCTTCTCTGTCTTTTCAATCACCTATTTTTCCCTTTGATCTTGGCTTAAAATGCTAGTTTCTAAGGAATTCCTGCTGATGTCCTGGATCAGAGTTCTTCAAATGTCCCCAATTGTTTGTTAAAAACAGATACCCAAGTCCATCACAGGTCCATAGATTCAGAATCTTCTGATGAGCACATGGAAAGCTGCATTTTTAACAAGCATCCCCAGGACTGCCCAGGAAGTTAGGAACCACCTGCCCTGGACCAGCTTTGCTCAAGTTTTTGACTGCACATTGGAAATACCAGATGCTGGGATAAGTCTGTGGAATTAACATCTCTTTGTGCTGTCTAACATCATTATTTTTTAACATTTTATTCATATTGTAGCCAAAGTTGAGAACTACTATCTTACATCAATGTTCTCAAACATCCTTGAGCAGAAGAATCTAGGAAGTTGTCTTAAATGCAAATTCTCAGGTCCATCACCTCCAAGATACTGATTCATAAGAACTAGGCTTGAGACCAGGAATCCACACTTGTTACTATTCCCCATGTATTCTGACACCCACTGTCTGAGACATCCCCCAATCCTAGGCTGGAATAACACAAGGGCTCCACTGTTGGCTCCCTCTGCATCCTAAACTTCCCCTATTGTGACAGTCCTTGGATTATTCAAATATTGAGTTATCTATCTGTTCCCTATGGTTTAAGTTCTGGAAAGGCAAGGAACTCTGGGCACATTTGCCCAGAATTATTGTCTGGGCAATATACACTATAGACATTCATGGAATAACTTCATTGTGCAATATTTTTCCACATACCTGTGTCTTACTTTCCCAACTATTACATGAGACATTTGAAAATAGAGAACATGTTAATTGTGCTATGACATCATAGATATTCTGTGATTTTTTTATTACTTAATAGATCCACCTATGGTCTTGAGCTAATAGCTTACAGTATTAAAACAGTTGCCTATTTTACATAGTGATTATGTCATCAATTCTAAAACTGCTCATAAGGAGAAATTAGAAGGGAAGGACTCAATTTTACTTTTCAGATAATATGCAAATAACTGGTCATTCTCATAAGCCCAGTTATAGGGGTATAGACAATGCTCCCATTTATTTCAGAAGTGAACAGATTCTCATTCTGCCACTTTATGTCTCTCCAGTACGGACTCCATGAGAATACATTCGAGGGCAAATATCTGAGAGTATTCTCTAAGTATCGGACAGAATAGTCTATTTTGATGGCAGAACCCCAACCAAAGACAAGAGATTTTCTACCTACCAGCTAGCCCTTGAATGACCTAAACTTCACCAAATTCTCATTTTCATGCATTCATTCATAATGCTATTATTGTAGAAGAAGAACTTGTAACCATAATCAACCTCAGGAAATGTCACACTATTCACTTGAGTCCTGAAAACTCAGGTCCAAGATTTGTTCTTAATTTTCTCCAATAAGAATTAACCTTCCTTGAAACTTTTATCCTAAAACTGAAGGTCTATGTTTCAACAACATATGAGCATCTGCTGGCTCTGATGCTAAAGTTTCAAATCACTGAGCACTGCATGTATTAAAATTTTATTGAATGAATCATGTTCTTAGTTCTCTGAATTATTTGACCTCTGAAGAGAACCATAGTATAAGGTTTTTCCAACCTTTTTAAATCATGACCACCAGCAAAAAATAAATTCTTTATCCCACCCCCAGCACACACTTATCAAAAGTTATATGAAAACAAAAAAGTTTATGGCATGACATACAAAAAATGTTATTATTTTCTTTTCTATTCCATCTGTTTAAAAAGCATAGTACCATCTATTAAGTCACTGGTTCTCATTTGCTGGAATAGTCTGGGTCAATTTCCAATGCCTGGGTTCCATACCTAGAGATTCTAATTTAACTGATCAAAAGTGGAACATGAGAAGTTTGACTTTACTGCCTCTTCACACATTGTCATTTTGCATCTTAGATAGACAAATTGTGCAATAAGTTGATTTCTTATACCACAGGTTGTTTGACTTTCAGTCTGAAAAACAGACACTAAATTATGTCAGATACTAATTTCCAAAAACATTAATATTTGCAAGCTAAACACTAACATTCGCAAGGTGGCCCTGGGTAATGCCATACAAATATGTCAAAGATATTATTTCTGCCCTTACAGAACTGACAGCCTCATTTTCACAATAGAAGACTCTCCTGTGGCCAGCACCCAGAAACCTCCATTTGTTCCCTTCCAGTCATGCACGCCCCCCAAAACTAACCACTAAGCTAAATTCTAAAAGCACAAGTTAGTTTTACCTGATTTTATACTTTAAACAAATGGTATTACACAGTTTATTTTCTTTAGTGTCTGATTTATGTTGGTAGGCATTCTATTTGTGAGATTTATCCATATTATTTTAGCAGCTATAGACACTCATTCTCATTGACACGTATATTCCACATCTTCAAATATACCTAAATTTGCTTATTCTCTGCATGGGCATTTGGAGGCTTCACAGTTTGGACTTATATTCTACTACATGTGTCTGGTGAATACATGTACACATTATAATGAAAATTTCTGGGCCATAGCTTAAACATGTGGAGATTACTAGAAGATGCAGCCAGTTTAAAAGTGGTTGCAACAATTTACACTCCTATCAGCAACTTCCATGAATCTCACCTTTGTGACACTTGGTATTGTCATCATCTTCATTTTAATCAGCCCACTCTGTTTTAGAATATGCTTTTGAAACAAACTTTTTTAAGTAAACAAAAGGCAAGATTTTTAAATTGATATACATATATAATGTTCATATATATGTAATGTTCTAAATAGTACATGGAAATTCTCTCTTAACATGGGGATTAATAGATATTAAAGAATTTTACAAGGGGTCTATGTCCTACCTTAGTTATTGTGTCTCTCTCCCTCTTTTACCTTTGCTTTTGTACTTTCTGACACCGGTATCCAGCCTGGGTCTGACCTGGCGAGACATGCAGCATCTGACTGTACTCACCTCCAAACGGAACCAGCTTCATGATGAGGTCCATCAGTGGCGACGAAATGGAGTTGGCCTGGAGTTTAATCACCTCTTTGGCTACGGAGTCCTTGACGCAGGCGCAATGGTGAAAATGGCTAAAGACTGGAAAACTGTGCCCGAGAGATTCCACTGTGTGGGAGGCTCTGTACAGGACCCTGAGTAAGTGGGGGCAGTGACTCTTTCTGCTGCATGTGGAAAATGCCCTAGAGATAGTACCAAGGGATTGGTGACAATATCAGATTCCTTCTCCACTTCAGGAGCATGGTCCGGATTTGACTTCCTGACTGGCTGACAAATGCAGAGAGTACCATTTACAAACAACACAATAGTATTTATCTCAAGTCCTGGTTTTAGGTGTGAGCCTAGTCTATTTCAGTTGTTCATGCCACTATGTTTAAATGCACAAATCAACCAATATCATCAGTTCTCAGATCACTAAACAAAAACATCATCAATATCTCAGAGACACCTTGTATCCTTTTCCATTAATTCCCCAACTGTAATCACTATTCTTTAATTATTTTAATTTGAATTACTTTGCCTATTTTATACTTAATATAAATACTATGTTTTCCATCATATCTAGATTTTTTATCAGAAAAATTTAATGATATGTAGTGTATACTTGTATTTCACTTATTTTCATCATTGAATAGTGTTCCACTGGGTGGCACAATTTATTCATTCTACTTGCAAGACAATGAGGACTTGATTTGAATGGGGTGGATAGTTAGTTAGAGGTATCTGAGTGAGAAGTTTCCTACACAGAATGCCTTCTCACTTCTAACTTTTCACCACAACAAGAGGATTGGACAACCCGGAATTTGCTTTATTTAGTTTCTTTCCTCATTAATCCATCAGTAAAATAGAAATAGCAATTCTCATTAATATTTTTAATTGAGGTATTTACATACAGCAAAATAGACAGCACTCAAGTGTATTATTTGAATTTTGATAAGTGTATATATATATTTCTGTGTATGTATGCTTATATGTGTGTATATAAATATTGACACAGGTAACCATCACCCAATCAAGAGATGAAACATCCCATCATTTCAGAAACTTTCCCTGTGAAAGCTTCCTTTGTTCCCTTCCAGTTAATTCCCAAATTCCATAGATAATCGTTTCATAGACTGTCATCCCTGAATGTAACTAGGACCTCATGCTATGGCTGCTTTTGTGCCCAGTTTCTTCTATTTAACATTTCCATTCAAATTATTGTTTGTGGTACTAGCTAGTTCATTCTCATTGCTGTTTCATATTCCATTCTGAGAATACACCTGTATGCCATTAAATGATGATGAAATTCATCTCCTAATCCTCTTTAGCACCTCTCACCTTTATGCTAATCATTAGATCTTATGTATCCAGTGCCCACAAGTCCTGGATTCTCCACATCTTACTCAGTCCTGTATTCAACTTACAATTTCCCAGAATTAGACAATACTTTTGACCTCTCTGATACTTTATTTTACAAATATTCAACCTTTGTATCCTGGCAAAGTCCACATTTGGGTGACTCCACCCCAAAAAAAATGTTTTTTAATGAATTAAATAAAATATAGAGTAATATAAAGGAAGTCGATGATATTGAAAACTAGTTCTAAAATTGCTTTTTAAACAAATGCATTAAACAAAAAACACATTTTCCAATATATTAAATGAAAAAACTCCTAATGACAAATATAATTGCCCTGATAATTCTGGGGTGCTGATGTGGATCAAAGTGCCACTTCAGGACACCTGCAGTGATGAGGGGAATCCTTGGGCTCTGAAGAGGAAATCACCCAGACAGGTGCCCTCATTCAGAATCAAAGAAGAAGCTACATTTCCATAACAAAGTAGTTGAAATTAGTTAATTTAGCTAATGACTTTTTAATTATAATAACTATTAAAATTTAAAATTATACATGTAATTACTAATGTTTTAATTAATTTCATTTTTCCTTCTAAACCTTTTACCCCCTAAATTCTGTCCTTCTGGTCCCCAAAATAGGAGCCTATTCTTTCTTTTTCTTCTCCAGGAAAATGGAGCTAATGTTTCTTTCCTCACGAGGCTACTGGATTTTAGTGGGACAGCAAGCATAAAACTGGCATATATTAGGTAGCCAGGAAATAAAAGTTTCCCTCTCAATCATAATCTGACACTCCTAATTCACAGCTATGGGGAAAAGAAAGATAATTTCTGAGAACTCTAATTTTTCCATGAATTTAAAATTTTATCACTGTCCCCTATAGCATCTCACATGGCAATCATCCCTATTGCTCACTCCGTTGGTGTCTGAAAAGTAGCAGAACTGTGTGTGTTTTTTCATGAACCGATCTGTGATCTCATAAAGCATAGGGCATAGCGCAGCACTACCTGGGAAAGTAAGTCTGCAACTCAAGTCCAATAATAACATGTTTAAAACAGTTATCATAGCTGCAGAAACCCTGTGTGATATCTTATAATAAAATAACTGTTTGGCTAGGTTCCAATCTCTTTTCCCAAAACTGCTGTGTATATATATATATATATATATATATATATATATAATTTCTGTTCATACTCATACCCCTCCTCTCCTAAGACAAGATTCACTGCAGCCCTAACAAGTTGGTTAACTCAAGACCACAGAGGATGTTAATTAAAGGAAGGAATAGCCTTATCTGGGCACCTACTATATTTCTGGCACTTTCCAATCACATAAGCATCCCAGCCACCCTGATGGTAGAATGTCTCACATTCATATAGTCCAAAAAGTCACACAGGTGGATGTTTTCAATATTAACAAGAAAATGATTCTGAATTGTGACTCAGGAAAAGCACCTACTGTGTGCCTAGCATGAAGTCTTTTATATACACTATCTATAATTGTCCTAGCATTATTATTTCTTATATGTGGGGAAACTGAGATGCAGAAGCACAAGAAATATGTTCAAGTTCATGAAAGGAAGACCAGGACTTGGAACCAGGTCCATCTGAATCCAACTTCCTTTTTCATTATATGACATTGACTATAGTGAGCTTGCATTATACATTCAGGCCCTACACTAAACCGACACTAGAGCAGCCCTACTGCAAACTGGAACTGTGGTGACAGATGGGAAGATACTCAGGAAGGTCAAGGCACACAAAGCCAGCCCAGTTACTCTACTGGGATTTGAATCCAAGCACTCTAACTCCAGAATCCCACCCTGGGAAGAGGGATTCCTAATATAGTTCAGTGATCTCCAATGGAAGAAGTGAGGCGCAGTGAATTTAAGAAGATCCTGGGGCACAGAAATGATTTTTCCCATGAAAACTCCCTGGAGACTTAAACACAATGTAGCAGGTGATGTCCCAAACTCTGTAACTGCCATTCCCTAGACCCTGTCACTGTCAGGGCCTGTTAACAGAATAGAGACAAACAGAGCTTTAGCCTAGTGGGAAAACGAGAGATAAAACCTACTCACCACAATTGACTTCACCCAGTGTAAGCATAAATAGATATTGGTAACTGTGCTTCTCTTTTTAGCCTTCAGATTATCTTTTTGAGTGAATTGGAAGGACCAGAAGACTGCAGTGGTGGAAATGGTCTATGTCTAAGTGTCTAACACAGTAGATGTGACTGTGGTGTGCTAACAAAGTGACTGACATGATGAGAAACTAAGGCCTCCATTGGATTTCATGTCAGTTCATTCATGAGCCACAAGTGTCTAGTGGCTACCATCTTGGGTACACATCTGGTGGTACCACATAGCAGGAGAGATGCTAAATAGCACAGAATGAATGAGCAGTGTAAATTTAGAAACATCAATTCAGGGGTGTCTAGAGGTCTAGCCTCTAGAAAACTGGGTCAGTTCATTTCATAGTCCAAGCCCTCCCCAGTGCCCCTCTTGGGACACTGTGCATGGCACAAACATACAGACAACAGGATACTCACCCAGGCCCTCATCTGTCAATGGGCAACCCTGGGAGAATGCAGACATGGAGCTGCCACCCACAAGAACTGCTCCTGGTTGGTCACCAGGCGGACAATTTTCACCATCTCATTTAACCACAGGAAGTTGCCATCATGCGTCTCATTTTACTTATAAGAAAATAAAGGATCAGAAAAAGAAATGACTAAATGACCTCAGCTCATTAAAAACAGCAAACCCAGCATCCTAATAATTCTCCAAAGCCTTAGGGACCAGAACTTACTGAAAAGAGGGAAAGATTTGCAAAAAGAGGAAGGTTTATAACATTTGTGCCCTTCTAGGCACTCAGGCCAGCAGCAGATAGGAGGTGAGTTGGACCTCACAAGTGATGCAACTGTAATAATACCTACAATTAGTTCTAAACAGGACCAGTCACCATTAGTAGATAGTGATATGGTTGTAGTATTTAGGGAAACAGTCAACTTGGAATGCCTGGGACCCTCTTAGCCAGACTACATGTTGAGATCAGTCCTTATTCTCTGAGACTGCACTGCACACAAAGGATAGCTCCTTGATGATTCCTAAGCAATGTACGTGGAAAAGGGCAAGGGAAAGAGAGGGAGCTGGAGGACATACATGGAAATGAATGACAGCTTATCGCCCAGTTTCTGAATATATTTTATATTCTGTCACAATCCATATAAGTGTTGAAAATGGAGCCCAAGACAACACTGGAAATAAGTTGTCTGAATCCATCATTTTACCGTTAAGGGCTCTGAAGCCCAGAGATCATCCTAACAGTCTAAAGCTAAGTAGAAGTCTTAGCCAACATCAGCAACAGCGAGTTGCATCGACACTGATTTAATTGGGTCTTGTACAGCAGGAGGAACCTAGGTTGTGTTCTCTACTAGAATCCCCTCGATGCCTAGAACAGTGTCTGGCACTTGAAAACACATGATGGATATTTTTAGTATATGTGCTGCCGAAGCGAGCACTACACATGATGGATATTTTTCACTGAGTGAAAACATGGATTTCCATCTAGCATCACCTGAGCACAAGAAAGATGTCCAACTGGTGACAATAGGACTAGAGAACCAGCCAGAGAAATTCAGAAAGGAGACCAGTCTCACTGGAAGGGGTCTGTGCCCCCTCGGTGTGCTCTGTTCCTCTCCCAACTTCACCATCAGCTGGTGGTGTAGGGCTGATATACTTAGTGAACAACTCAGAGGCTGATGGGGGAGGACCAGAGGCCAATGCCCAGGCTGGTTATGCTGCTTAACGCCATGAATCAAGCTTCCAGGGCTTGGGATGAGGGGACATCAGGCATGGCAACCACCACTCCCTATGACATGCAAGGCTGCATGGAAACAGCTTCTGAGTGGGATGACAGGGACTGTCAGGTTTATGGGTTTCCTCAGCACTAATCTTTTCAGAGAAGCAGTCAATTTGAAAAGCAATTTTCTGAAGAGACTTTATCAGGAGAGTCAGTGAAGGGTGCTTGACTAAAATAAAAGGGAAAAATACAGCTGGCGGTGACCGTGTGCCCAAACAGCCAGATGCAAGGAGCACAAGGAGGCCCCCTCCTGGTCCAGGCAGCAGCCAACAGCAGTTATGTGTCCCCCAGAGTGAACTATGTAGTGCAGGCTGCCCCCCATCCCTCCCCTGCACCCCAGAGAGAACTGTGAACTGTGGTCCTTTAAGACTGACTTTAAAGCAAATTTGAACTTAATAGTAAAGCCCAGTAGGTATGCCAGAGTGACATGGTGGAGAAAAAAGAGTGCACCCAGTCATAAAGCGCCTGTGTGACCTACACCCGTCACTTCTGGGCGGCAATGGCTTCCTGCATGAGTTCATACCCACCTACGTGCCTGTTTCCGGGGAAAGGAAAAGCACCCAGCAGCCACCCATGGAGTGTTCTTAGGGGGCCCCATCTGGTCATTTCAGGTACCCAAAATATAGCTGACGCATATTGTTAACAGTCTGACAAAAGTACAGCTTCAGAGTCAGTTGTTTTTTATGGCACAGTTAAGATTGGGAGCAGGAGCACCATTCCACGGGACTCCTGGGAAACAATCCCTATTTCTAGACACCCGGCCAGTGACCACTTATTTGCAACAATGTGCAATCAAAAATGTAGGTCATCCTCAAGTCCTCAAGATTTGTTTTTTATAGGACTTGGATATGAGACATGTGTACATAATCTCTAAAACTTCAGAGAATGACTCAAAACACAGATGCCTGCCACGTTTTCGGCAGCAGATGAATGTGATATGTGGGGGTCTTTAAGGATTTCTGCAGACCTTCCTTTGTTCCCACAAACAGCCATGTCTTATTTTAAACTTTTTATAAACTGACTTTTCCTGAGCATGTGTTCTCTTTTCCTTTAAAATTAGAAAGAATTTTCTTTTTCTTCGTATAAAAGCCATATATGATCTCAGTAGGAAAATCAGAAAATACAAGTGAGAAGAAAGAGAAGTGATTAAGAAACACGTGGCAAATACTGTTCCTTGGCCTCACACCTGCCTAGAGGTATCACTGCACTGGGGAATGGTGTTTTCCCTTCTCCACTAAGATTACAGTCTCTGGAATTCACAGAAGGCTCTTAATTCATCCCAAAGTGACTTAACATGCTAAGGAGTGGGCCAGGTATGGTGGCTCGTGCCTGTAAGCTTCAGCCTATGAAGCGGCTGGGGCTAGAGATCGCGGTTCGAGTCCCGCCTGGGACCCGTAGCGAGACCTAGTTCCAAAAAAATAGCTGGACGTGGTGGCACGCGCCTATAATCCCAGCTATCTGGGAAGCTGAGGCTGGAGATTGCTTGAGTCTGTGGTAACCCGGGCAACGAGAGCCTGCGGTTCCACGGGCAAAAACAGTGAGACCTAGTCCAAAAAAAAAAAAAAAATGCTAAGGAGTGCCAGGTCAGACCCCATCTCTCAAGGGCCTGTCCCCACTTCCCATTGGGCAGGATGAGGGAGTCTAGTGATCAGGCAATTGTTCCTGGTGCTAATAAGTCAAGAACCTTGAATCCCTGGGGTGGTGTCCAACCCCCACACACACCTCAACCCCAAATCTTCCAGGACAGTTCATGTATGACCAACTCATATGATTTTTAAATGCATGCCCCACCCACTCCCACCCCCATCTCTCCTTTCCTTCTCAAGACCTTAGACCAGGCAAAAGGGGACCTGGTCCTCGTTTCCCCTTGCCAGCCATCCTTGCTTTCATTTCTCCCTTGGCCTTTGCCTCAGTGGCCTGGCCTGTTCCTCACGGGCTCTGGAAGAAGCAGATAGGACAACTGTGTGAGAAATGGACACAAAGTACAGCCAAGTAGAGACACACTGGTCCCTGTTTTGTTCCTTGAGCCTCATGTTCCAGGTGTTTCTGTCATGCCTGAATGTCAAGGTAATCCCTCCAACAACTCTAAAGAAAGCAAAAGAAGTGAGAAAGACTGAGTTTCCCTGATGAAATGAGAGCCATGTCTGAACAGCTAATAATGACATAGCACAATCAACAGAAGGATCAGGTTACTGCTTCTCCTAGGTTCCTGGTGGGGACAGATAGCAACTGTCTTAGGCGGCTTACCTGAGAAATAGTTTGTGTGCCTGTGCCGTACTGATAGAAACTTTTTGTGAAGAACATTAGGAAGTGAGAGGCTGCAGATAAGCAGGAGGCAATCAGCAAGGAGGTGACATCAGGTAAGAGGCACCTATGACCTGACCCACCAGGAGCTCTGGAGCACCACCGGGTTCCCCACTTTGAAACAAGGGTGGTGGCATTATGTATCCCCTTATCAGCAACATCTGCAGGACATGTGAACCCCTAGGATCACAGCTCCTATTGCTTGGAGATGATTCTGCAGAGATGGGGCAGCTGAAAACCATTAACTGTCAAAGCTCAAACCAACCGTGAGGAAAACCTGGATAAGGCCCTGCCATCTTGTAGAGACACTATCTTAGCCAAGGTGGGCCAGAAAGTTGTCCCACATTTGGCCCAATCCCGATTTCTCTATTCCAGGAGACCATCTCAGTCCTACAAGACTTTTTTCTTGTATGAGAAACTATTTTGTTAACTTACAGAAATTCCATTGCATTTCCAGCTAAAGTAGTATCACATCTCTATTCTCAGCCTATCAAAGAACTATTTTCAGTTGATCCCTGGCCCCCTGAGAAATAGTGTGACTTTTCTGCCAGAGTTTCCACAAACTGACGTGTAATAGCACTGTCTCTGTCTGAACCCAAGTCCACAAGTTCCCCTCATACAAATTGGGGCCAAAAACTTGAATTCTTAGATTTCAACTCGTGTTTTCAAATCCTCTGATAACAGAGACAGTTACATTTAACAGATGATGAGTGATGTTTCCGAAAACCTAGCAGGTTATGACTAGGGTAATCTCCTCTGGTTGCTGGTTTGAATGTCTGAAGTGGCCTGGCCTATAAATTAGGAAAGGGACTAAAACTCATTTCTAAAAATAATTAAATTACAAATGCGGCTTCTCACTGAACTCATCATATTCCAAGTGCTTGATGGTCACCTACCAGGTACCCACAACTTTGAGCACATCTGTGGAACACTCTCATCACTGCACATAAGTCTGTGGGCCAGCACTGACCTAGACATCTGTAATTAGCTAATGAATATGAGCATATGTATATGATTTGATCTTCACAGCAACTCTTCCAGGCAGAAAGCTATAGAGGTGAGAAGAGCTCAGACAGTCCCTTTCCATGCTGAGTGAATGTGACTTGCTCAGGCTCATGCGCATGGGGTGGGCACCCAGTCTGCACGATTTGTCCAAAAGCCTCCTGCTCTTTCTGTTATTACCTGAAGCAGCCTTTAAAACCCCATGCAGTGTGCCCCTCCCTGACCATATCTCCTCATCATTGTGCCCTCAGGAAAATACCATCCACTGGCAAGTTGGTACTGACCCTCACAACCGATGCCTGTGAGGGGAAGGAAAATTTTGTCCGCTACCTGGAGCACGTCCAAGCCGTCATCACCGTCAATGCAAGCAGGAGAGGGGACCTGAACATCAACATGACTTCCCCGATGGGCACTAAATCCATTTTGCTGAGCCGGCGACCAAGGGATGATGACTCCAAGGTGGGCTTCGATAAGTGGCCTTTCATGACCACCCACACTTGGGGGGAAGATGCCCGAGGAACCTGGACCCTGGAGCTGGGGTTTGTCGGCAGTGCACCCCAGAAGGGGGTGCTGAAGGAGTGGACACTGATGCTGCATGGCACGCAGAGCGCCCCCTACATTGACCAAGTCGTCAGGGATTACCAGTCCAAGCTCGCCATGTCCAAGAAAGAGGAGTTGGAGGAAGAGCTGGACGAAGCTGTAGAGAGAAGCCTGCAGAGCATCCTGCGCAAGAACTAGCGCAGCTCATCGGCCTCCCGCCTCCCTCCCTCCCCCATCTCTGCCTCTCTATCCTTGCTCCACATTTCTGTCAGGCACCTAGCAATTACTGTCACCCCCACACAAGCGATTCCAACTTCTTGATCTGAAGCTTCGCTCACTGTCAATGATTATTTTCATTACAATGGAAGCAATCTTTTTTATTCTATGCCCCAAATACAGTGTTCCCACCAACACCTATGTCCTATTTGTCACTCTAAGTTCTTTGTTTGTGTCATTCAAATAGGTGATATCCTGCAAATAAAACTGGGACAGCTTTCCCTTCAATGTTTTCTTATCTGAGAAGAGAAGAGAATGACAAAGCCACACATTCTCCAAGAATGTTTACTCATGGTCTCAATGGAGGACCTGTTACCTAAAAAGATAATCAGACATCTGACAGAGGGTGAGCTCTGAATCTCTTAAAGCAAGCGCAGGAGATGCTGTAAGTCCCTTGGGGAAAGATGTTTTGAATGTAGCCAGATTTTTCAGTGATGTAGATTAAGTTGACAGGATCTGATAGATGCCATCCATAGACAGCCTGATCGCTGCATGGGGAGGAGAGTCACAAAGCAAGAGCACTGAGAACCTTATTACCAACATCAACTGCATAATGAGCCCACCTCAGCCAGCGGGACAAGTAGAAAGAGCCTGAGTAGCTTGGCTGTCTTCTCACCAGCTGCTGTCTTGAATTATGGTAAAATCTACTTGAGAAGCCCAGATGGTTCTCAGTTTCTATAGAGCTCAACTCAGCCCCAATTTTCTGGGGCTCCTTACATAGCTGTCCAAAAGGAAAAATGGCAAGGTATGTTTGTCGACTTAACTGAAAAGCTCAGCAGTTTTTAAAAGAGAAATGCTCCTTTTCCTCGGTCACCTTGAGGCTTTTTAATCTGATATAAGTGAGAAAACAGATAAGTATTTTTTTTCACAGCTTTCCACACCTATACTTGGGATCTGCTTGAAAAATATGTATTTTGGGGAGAGACATCTTACTCCTTCATGCGGTGATTCCTGTGATGTACCTGTTTGGGAAGAGGTGTGAGAAGGGTGAGGGGGCACAACTGAGGATGTGAGGAGCCATCTTCCCATAAGCCTCTGCTGGTGTGGAGCCCCTTCTGCCAAAAGGAGAAATACCACCTCGTTTTCCCAGTACCTTGAGACCTGAGGAAGTAAGAAAACACCTGTGTAGGGAGAGCACACAGTCACCATCTTGGCAACTAAATTATCTTTGAAACTTTTAAACACTCAGTTCAAAAGCCGCTCGTTGCATTTCCCCTTTAAGCCCAAGACACCACACAGTTTCTTTGCCAAATAGAAAGGCTTCTTCCTTTGCTGTCGCTGTTTACCCACCCAGTCCCATACTATTGTCCACCCTTTCCCAAGAAAGACATATTTGATTTGATTCCCAAGAACCAGTAGAAACCACTTCTGGTTTCATTCCTCTCTTCCTGTGGGAGCAAGTAACTAAGGCTGGCGCTCTGTACCTTTAACTCAGCAGCACAAGGTATCTAGGCTCTGCTCCCTGAAGGGGGCAACTTATGAGAGAAGTCTGAAAAGCCCTCTATTTTTTTTCTATCCCCCTCCCCATGTTGGCACGAATTTCTGTCTTCATTAACACCATCTGACCTTCCTTATATAATGCTTTAAAATGTACTAATATTTCTGACTTTTAAAAGAAATTTATTACTTGTTGCAAAGATCTTTTTAAACCAGTTTAGATTTAAAGAAAAATATAAATGGAAATCATCAAAAATTCATTTTACATTAACAATCTGAAAATAAACCAAAGGACATTATGTGTGCATGTGTGTATAAATACACACAGAAATATATATACATATGTAGGCTATATACATGTGTGTATATGTGTATAAATATATACACTTGTATAAATATATAAGCACACATATAGCTAAAATGTGTGTATGTCATTTATTGAAGAAACAGACACCATATTCATCTACAAAAGAATATTTAGAGAATATCAAGATGATTCTGGCTAAAGAAAAAGACTGGTGAAAATTCAGGTGAAAATGTTCATCAATTCCCATTACATTACCTCTGTAATTTTGCAGTTGTATGTATTTATGTTTACATTAATTGTCTTATATAGCAGCAAAAATACAAAATACTTGTCCATATTTTCACAGTTGTGATATAATTTATGAAATTAGAGAGTCACTTATCAGCTTCTTACTAGAAATGGCAAGTTTTGATATGAGGATATAGTATATAAAAATATATATAGTGCTATATAAAAATATTTGGTCTCTATTTCATTTTTTGCACCAGTATTAACACTAAAATATGTCTAGCTAGTGAGGTTTTTATGATATACTTGATCTTAATGCAAGAGATATTTATAGTCATTTACTTAAAAAATAAGTAAATAATGATTAATCAAGTTAACATTGTTACTCCCTCTGATAAAATTTTATAAGTAAATTTAAAAAGATATGATGTAAATTAGGAAACGCAACAATAAAACATTACCTTCCAGAAATTATGTGAGATGTGATATGTATTACATAAAAATACTTCCATCTATTACCTAGGGGCAGATAATAAAAAGTTGCCAAAAAAAATCTAAAAAGTCTGCTTTCATAAATATGCATGAAAGATTTATAATTAGCAAATAAATCACATACAAATTAAGAGCAAAATCACCACTTCCAAACTCAGAATACATCACATAAGTGGGAAATGTAACAAATCAAGACTAGCACTATTTGACAGAACAGAACATATAGAATAGATCATGCATATCAGTGATAAGTATTGTTTTCTGAAATATTTGCTTCATAAGTTTGTACAGGTACATATGTGCCTGTGTGTCTGAGAGTGTATTTTTTGAGTGTATTGGCTCACAGTGTAAAATGCATTTCTCATTATGAGTCTTCACCACAAGTCTTTTAGAAACACTATTCTAAACTGGATTAATCAAGTTGAACTACATTATACTGCAGTAATAACCAGCCCCAAAATTTCACTGGTTTAACACAACAAAGATTTATTTACCTTTCACACAAGTTCATGTAAGAGTACAGGTTAATCCATACAGTGTCTCAAGCATTCAGGCTGTTTCAATCTTCAACATTCTGCTTTGCAATCATAATTTGTGGTTAATTCAATCACCACACAAAAGGGAAATCATGAAGGACTCTTTTCTACTCTTCTATATTCAGCCTACTGCAGATACATGTCACTTATGCATATTGGCCAATACTGATCAATAACCCTCTCTATAAATGCAAAGCAACTGGGAAATGTAGGGCAACCCATTAGTAATACTAAGTGAGTATTGCATATCTCTACCACAGAGACATTGATGGCCCCTTAAAACATCTTCTAAGTACTGATTTACATAGGAATCTCTCTTCATGGATGATACCATGAATGTTTTTACAAACTAACTGTACCCTTTTTGACCTGAATCTGTTTATCAAATATTACTTGTTTAAAAAATATATACCTATCATAATGTAAAAAACATTTTCAAATTTGCCTTCAGATGTACTATTTATCAAATTCAGTTTGTAAAATCTTAAGAGAACTTTTGACCAAAAATACATGCAGAAATGTGTTAAGATCCAAAGTCCGATTTTATGACAAACTTGAACACTTCAGTACTTAAATTCAAAGATTGATTTCTAAAAGATAAATTAAAATATTGATAATTAATATTTAGCACTATATATTATCACCATTCATAAATTAGTAAGAACAGTTTCATGTGATCAAGCATTTGTTGACTGGGATGATCACATGAAAAACCACACACTCCAAGACCTTTGGAAAACATAGCCAAACATTTATATTTAGAGAGAGAGATGCTGAATTAGGGAAATTGGTGCTCTCATAGCTAGACAGAGTAAATTCTTAGAGACAACGAGTCTATTTTGACAGAAATTTCTTCAGGATGCCAAGATTAGAGACTGTGGTTATGGGAGAGAGAGAAAGGGTTCCAAAACTCTGGGAGTTATCAGTATCATCACAGGGCATTCTGTGCCCATGAAGATGATTTGATGGTAGCCAAATGAGTATTTTTCCAACTCCAAAGTAACAAGGCAACAGAAAAGGTGGGAGAGGAACTCAGCACATGGAACTTAAAAAGCAGAATCAGGGCCATAAAGGTCGGCAGACAATGTCTGACAGTGCTCAATGTAAGGAAACACAGAGTCTGAAGTAGTAGGGAAAGCACTCCCTGAAGAGCAGAAGTCTTTTGAAGTCAGTGGTCACAGCACTAAGGAGACTATTGCCAGAGAAAGTGCCTCAAAATGTCATCTACCTTCCGTTGGGCTGATTCTCTGCCTCCCAATTTCTTATTTGGCTACCCCAAGACATTAATGCAAACAGAAGGAGTTCACCAGCATATGAGCTGTAAACACCTTGCCCTATAGAAACAAGGAATCCTATCTGTGTTGGAAATGAATCAGCTAGTACTTAAATTCTTCCACTAGTCTCTTGTGCATTCACTTGCCAGGAATCCCTTTGCTTGGATTCAAAAAACTCCAGTTGAATTTGGTTTGGGATTTGTAAAAGACCAGGAATCAAAATCTGACCCATGACAATTCTCTATTTCAACACACCAGCTTTGTTTTTTTCTTTATAACTTAAAAGAACCTCACTGTCTATGAACCTGGAAGATAAGAAGTGCCCATGAGAAATGCACTTGCCCTGAAAAGATGAAAACTCTGTGTTGCCAGATTCTAAATGTCTAGACCTGCTTATGTTTAACATTTGGGTGTAACAGAAGTAGACACAGAGTAGAAATGGGGTAGAAATAGAGGAAGAAGTGGGGTAGAAATAGAAGTTCATCTAATTCTAGGTTCCAGACAGCCAGATGAGCATGGAAATCCCTTCACTCCATCATTAGCTGTCACCTGTTTCCTCCATAGAAGCTTCAGGTCAACCTTCCTTCTCCATACCTGTTCATGTTGCCTTGAAAAAATGTTGCTCTGCATCCATGGACTACTCTAAGCTAGACAGAGAGCAAAGGCTGCAATCTCCTGTTTCTCTTTTTGTCCCCATGTCCTGGGACCAGTGACACAGGTCACAGGCACAGGTCACAGGCAAAGTCACCTGGTCCATTCCTGGTCAAAAGAGCATAAGCGGAGCACAAAAGATCAGGATGGTTAAGAGGTGTTAGTGAAGTGGGAAAGCCCCGGGGTACACAATAATGCAATAATGTAATATAAATATAAATACACATATATATGCAAATTTAAAAAATTAAAAACAAAACAAAACAAAAAAGAGCATAAGCTCACAAAAGGCAAGTATGAATAGTGAGAATTTCAGCACAGCAACATCACTGGCCAACAATGAGTCTTGTGTTAGAACAAACATCCCAACATACATCCCTCTTTATATGAATAAAACATGAATCAGTAGGAATTTTTTGAGATACGTATTTGTCCAAGCAGGATGAAACAGGGGCCAAGCCCTTGTACTAATCAAGTCACCTGAGTGACGTTATTCATCATCTCCAAAGCATCAAAAGTTATATGAGTTTTGAGAGGAGACAACTTCATTCACCAACAATGTCTCAATATTACAACAATACAGTTACAATTACAACAATATAACAATATTACAAATCTCTGATAATAAAATATTAGGTTAAACTTGATTAACAAACTGACCATAAGACCCTTTCTTACAGTACAAACTTCAAGTCAAGGAGACTCAAATGCAAGCTCCCAACATGAAAGGGGAAAAGAAGAAACAATGGGGAGGCTAGGTTGGAGCTTTCTTCTGACATGTGGATTGAATATTGTATTAGATCCCTTTGGTGCAGGCCCTTTATCATGAGATCAGCAAAATACAGTCCAACGACCACTGATGTTTTTGTAAATATGGTTTTATTGGAAACAGTCATGCCTATTGCTTCTGTGTTGTCTGTGGCTGCTTGTACGCTATAGTAGCAAAGGTAAATAGTTAAAATAGAGTTACAATCTTGCCCTTTACTGAAAGCATTTACTCTCCTGTCCCTGTATCTCCTTGGTCCATCATGGGCCAGCATAGAGTTTCCTTATGTGCCAAGGATGCTGTCTCTGCCAGGCACTCCTGACTCAGAGACGTACCAGGCCTAGTGTGCAGCTGGGGGAAATGCAAGAGAACCCACACTCCCCGCCACTGCACCTGAGGGAGAAGGAGAGTTGGGAGATAGATATCCCAGCTTCTTGCCACCTATTGGGACACTTTGAAAATGTTCTATCTGGTCTCCTCAGGGATACCCAGTGGGATAGAGCTCAAATGCCCACAGCAGGGCCCAGAGAGTCAATGCAGCCTGTGCAGATGTCTCCCTTCTCTGTCTCCTGACCCCCACCAGTAAGAAAACAGAACCTCCCTCCACTTCCAATGATGTTAAGAGAAAGAATTTAGTATAAAAACATATATAAAAATGAATGTAAACTTGCAATATAAAACAAAGAAAATCAAAGAGCATTAAGTATCACACTGACAAAGGTGTCCATCTAGTATGTTAGTCGGGGTCCCCGCCAAGACCATGAAGGGGTTGCACTTGGGGCACTTGGGGTTGCACAGTGAGTGTAGCTCTCAGAACTGAAGGAAAAGCTGGAAAGAACGCCTTAAACCAACTTAGAAAGGGGATAGAAGAATGGAAGAAAGTCTAGAGATTTTCATACAGTGGGAACCAGTAGTGATTGCTTCAGGATTTCCCCACACCAGAATCAACCTTCTTTGTCTTGTCTTATGAGACTCAGATTTCTAATTCCAACAGTGGGTCACTTTGATATGGCTACCACAGAGCCAGAGGGAGTCTGATCAGGACTGTATCCCTTGTGAGAGGGGTAGATCCTCAGCATGAAACCAGGGGTGTCACTTGCATATTGAGAGGTGTTGCCGGGTAGATGCCAACAAGCTGGGTTAGGCTGGGTCCACTAAGAGGCCAACTCTGAGACAAGGAGTTCTAGTCATTTGAAAGGAAGTGCTTACTTAAGGAGGAGCAGAAATGCAAGCCAAGGGAAGGAGACCACTTCAGGGCACACAGATGAGTGGGTTTATTCCTGGGCATCTGTGGCTCAGATCCACCAACATCTGTTTTGAGTATGCCTCAGAGGTACCTCAGCAGAGGAGCTAGAGAGATAAGCTATTTATCCACTGGACCTTGTCCCTCCTGGTTGGGGGGTCTCCTGGGACCATGAAGGTCCCAGCACCCCTAATCTGCCCTGGGGTGTGGATCTCGCAAGATCCTGCCACAGGAGCCCCTCACTTAGAAGTAGTTGTACTCAATGTGAGAAACCTTGGAGTCTAGGCATGAACAAAAACGGGGGTGGAGGAGGGGTGTCTGGGAGTATCAGCACCCAGGAATGCTGATATTACACTTACTGACAATTGACTCCACTGTTTATAGAAGGGGCAGGGTGCTGGGGTATATATTCTTTATGGGGCAAGCAGTTTCTGGGCATCTCAGGCCTGGACTTGAGGCTAGGTTGGGGAAGAAATTGCTAGAACCCTCTGGTGTTACGTTAGGCCCATCACCACAACACTGTGTGTTAGGTGTCCCAGGGCTTGTTGCAGCTCTGGACTCCTCAGGGGTTGCTGCTACTGTAAGGCCTACTCTGAGTCGCACATGAAGGCCTGATTATAAAGCAAATATGCTTGTTGTCAGAGACCTCAGGAAGAGGGAAAACTAAGAAATGAACCCATTCTTCAGCTCTTCTACCCAAGAAGGTAGAGTAGCAGCCACCAAGGAAATAGGCATGTGGAGCAACTCCCTGGCATTGATGGACAACAAACAGTCCCTTTGGACCCCAATATGTGCATTGTTGGCAGTCCCACATTTCACAGGTAGAGATGCGCCCATCAGGATAAACTGCTCACCTAATTCCTGCCTCCGTCATTGACCTCATCTCCTTCCATTGTCCACTCCTTTAAATAAAATTTCTCTTGACTTCTCCTCCTTAAGCAGAGTAAGTCCACTTCTGATCTGGGCCTTTGTGAGTGTAGTTCCTGCTGCTTTAAATGCTTTTCCCTTAAATCAGGTCCATCCTGTCTTTTAACACTCCTGTCACTCCAAGGGGCTTCACTTAACCACAACAGACCCCTGGTCACTGCTGTACATCACCCTTTGATTTCTTTCCAGTGTTTTCTCTAATTTCCTTTTATTTTTTTCACCGCTTACTTGAGTATTCCTCTCTTCCTCCATCAGAATGCCATCTCTGGCGGCAGGATCGCATCTCAGTGTTCTGTGCTGTGTCCCCAGGACCCAGACCATGCTTGGCACAGAGCAGTCCCTCAGTTCATGTTTGATGATTGATGGAATATAATATAAAGTGACTTTCTCTCCAAGAAGATACCCCTTGCCTATATAATTACTAACTAAATGCAGTCAAAAAAAATAGATTTAATGGACAATTAAATCTTTAAAGTGACAATTACAATTTAAATTACAATTTAAATTACAATTTAAATCTTTAAAGTGACAATTACAATTTAAAGTGACAATTACATCAAGTATAATATACAAACCAACCCAAATTTCTAACACATCCTGGGTTCCAGCTAATGATATCCATCATTCTCTCTCAAGTTTTTAAATTATAAATATTTCAAAACTGTGTAATGGCGTGGGCTCTCATTCAGCTTTTAAAAAGAACAACATATTTCTTTTTTGAAGTCAAAACCTCAAATGAATTCAGAGCAAGATTTTTTAAAAGCTCTAAAAAGGAAAGATGACTCCGGAGTAGCCTCTCTATTATTCATAACAAAAAAAAAAAAAATAGCAGAATATAATTTATGACTCCGTCAATTTTGTCCAATAATGTGTAGATGTTTGCCAGATGCTTTTGGCAGACACAATAATCCACTTAAGTACTTTTACTCAATGCCTTTGGAACATCTACATGAGGAAGGAGTCATTTCTTAATTGCCATAAGTAAAGCATAATTTTTGGACTGTTAGTAGAAAAATAGGTGCCCATAGGAAATATAAAATTTTTGTAAAGATTCTAGCTTGAAAGTATTTCTGTTTCCTAAGATGTGACAAAAGACGCACATATGCATGTGTATGTGCATGCATGTACTCAGAAGAACACATGCATCCATGGAAATTAAAGTGTACTATATCACAATAATTGAAACTATTAGCAAGTCTGAAAAATCTTTCCTTCTGAACATAGCACATAGTATATATTCAATAAAAATCTAGTTAAACTAGTTAGCTCCAAAACAGGAACTATTGCTCTTTAAAGCCTGACCTAGGATCACAAGCGTGCAGTAAAAATATTTTAAGTAACTCAGACAAAAGTACACTGAGTATATTTGTCATGGTGAAAGACAATAATGCCTGTCTCTGTTCCAAGGTTCCTTACAATTTCCATGTTGCTCCGTGACTGACATCCAAATGCCAGCACCTGTATTTCTTTGCCTGAACACTTACTTGGCTCCCAAAGTCAATGCTCTGGGAGCAGACTCTCCAAGGGCTGACAGGGGGTGGTGGGTGAATACCCCAGCTCCCTCACCTTTGTCAGGGTAACTCTGAAGCACTTGTTCTACTCTGTCCCACAACCCCTGGGGCACTAAACTCCATATGCACACCCTGTTGCTCTGGTAATGGCCTCTCATTGTCTGCTCTTCCCCCCCCCCCCATCCTCCCACTTCTGGCACTTCCAGGGCCACACCCTCAAGAAACTACACTGATTCGTGAGCTACATAGATATGAACTACCCAGGATCACTTATATTCAGAATATTTTTCAATAAATATAGTTGACCATCCATAGCTATGGGCTCCACATAAATGAATTCAACCAACTGTGGAGATAGGTTGAGTCTAGTGCAGAAACCATGAATAGAAGGCCAACTATAAGATACTTAAGCATCCTTGGATTTTGATATCCACGGGGGCCCTGAAATCAATTTTCTGTGACTACCAAAGGATGGCTTTAGTTAAGTTTGGGAGAAGTCAAATTTTATATGTAGATTTTGAACTGTGTGGGACTTGGGTCCTCTAATCTCTTCATTTTTCAAGGGTAAATTATATATGCAAATATTTGCCTCAAGATCGGTTTCTGGATAAACCCAAATTAAAACTGGTATCTTCAATCATTTTATCTCTAAAAAACACTCCTCTAAATAAGCATGTGCTTGTGCTGGAAATGGAATAGAAATAATCACATGGTATCTACCTCCATTTTCTGTGTGTAATCCAGACACCCTCTGAGTCTCTCATGAGGCTCCCAATGAACCAGGAAGAAAGGCATGTCTCTTTTCTAAATGAGTATGGTTTGACAGTTGTTCAGCAGAGCATGCTATCTTAGGCATGAGTAGTCCAACTATATTTATTGCCAAGACCCCTGTTAATCAGACAAAAGATGTGCAACCAAAAAAAGAAAAACTTAATTTTAAATAAGACATTATTAGAAATGCCAGATGGGTCAAGTAATCCAAACAGTCTAATCCAAACAGGATCCCTCCCTCTGTATCAGTTATTCTCAAATATCAAAGCACTTCCCCCAAAGCGGTCCACCTAACCACTGAGTTCAAATATTTTAAGAGCCCTTCTCTCCTAATTTCTTCTTGCTGGCCTTTGTCTTTCCAATTGTGTTCTCTACAATATTTGCCTCAAGATCGGTTTCTGGATAAAACCAAATTAAAACTGGTATCTTCAATCATTTTATCTCTAAAAAACACTCCTCTAAATAAGCATGTGCTTGTGCTGGAAATGGAATAGAAATAATCACATGGTATCTACCTCCATTTTCTGTGTGTAATCCAGACACCCTCTGAGTCTCTCATGAGGCTCCCAATGAACCAGGAAGAATGAACTGCTACAATTATAGCAGTTTCTTCATTTGTCTGAATGTTCTCAGTTGAAAACATCTCAATGAAGTTCATCACTTTCACCTTCTCATAAGCCAAAGTTGGGGGGGGGGGGGCTTTCCTCCAGCAAGCTGTAGTTCCTAGCCCCCTGGCCCTCAGATCCACGCTGCTTGATCCAGGGTCTTTGAGATCAGGATGTCAACAGTCCCTCTGGAGCAGGTATGACCACAGGAAAAGGTCTCCTGGACTCCTCGTCCTCATTCTTGCCTTTGTGTTTCTCCCCAGAGACTTTCCATTCTTCAACACTTATCTCATTCTCCTTATCTGCAGTATGCTGGTTGATTGGGGGTCCATCTTCTCTTCCTTGGGGATGTTCCAGTTCATTCTCTAAAGACAGGTGGGGCTACTCAGGGGCAGGCATCACATGGCTCCCAGGATACACCAAGTCATCCTCAGTGGAAACAACCACTCCACCTCAACCCAGGAGGATCGCAGAACAGAACCCAAAGTCCACGTGACTGGAAAACTCCAGAGACCAGTAAGTATGGCCCTTTAGCATCAAAGCTAATTGGGGACTCCAGTTCTTCAGGCCTTCTCACTCTCTCCTCTACTATCTTGCTTAGTTTCCCAAAGGCTTCGCTTATCTGTCTTCCATCTGGCATGTCCTCTAGAGCTCCTTCTGGGGAGGGGAGATTTGCCTCTTCATATGCTGAGTCAAGCTTACAGTCACCTTCTTCTTTAAATAACACCTGAATCAGCTGTGTCTCTCCTGGACCTTTCAGT